>JAPMOR010065988.1:2388964-2401015 GCA_026543865.1 Argiope aurantia
GTAAATCTTTAATAATTTTAGAAATTTGAGGAACGTCAAAAATTTCTTGTTTGTTGTTTCTTACTGTTCTGCACAGGTGACATTTCACCACTATGTTGGAAGTAATCGGCATTTTTAATAAATACCCTAAAGGATTGTTTCATTTATATTGATGAGATAATTAACTTATATCTGTCAGTCAGTAACGAGTTGTTGATTTTTTATACATACAATAACTTTGTCTTTAGAAGGATTTCACTTATTTGCATTGATCTCTGTGTGCCCTGTTATCGCACAGGCAAATGAAACTACTATTGTATTCACCTTATTGTTCTAGTAGAAAGTTGACCATTTTTAGAGCTACAGAAATAAACCACTGATAGCAGAGCCTCTGCAAGATCATTTTAATATTTAACTTAGTTGTGTTTTCCTTAATTTTCGAGGTCACTTGACGCAAGAATTGTTAGAAAGAATTAATTTAGAAACTGGAGAGGGATAATTTGGTGTGAGACGTTGTCAGGTGACAAGGACAGTATTGTTACATGCTGTCCCATTTATTTATTTCTGCGCCATTCTAGGGCTTTAATGAATTTAGCATCCATCATACCCTTTCCTACGACGTTTCTTCGAGTAATGGGGGTCTAGAACCTAGAATCCTCCAGCCCCGAAGCCAAGATTTTACCACCAGGCCACCGCTGCCAGTATATTCTTTTTTTACGCTTCTTTGTATTTGGCATAGATTATTTCTGTTGAATATATAAATAAACAATATAATGTCCAAAATAGTATCTAATCGCAAATAAAAGAAGTATAAAAATTTAAAAAAATGAAGTTCCTTATCACTGTAAATAATTTAATTTATCATATTGAAAAGAAGATTAACATGAGGCACATAAAACATGCATGAAATCTCAGCTTTGTTTCCCTATGCATGCTTTAAAGAATGTTCATAGTAATGGAAGATGGTGAGAAACAGAAATGCTATTGTTTGAGAGAGGGCTCTTTTCTTTTTCTGTTTCTTGACACCATTCGTCTTTGCTTCATACTTACTGTGCCTTTGTGTCAGTAAAAAGTTGTTTAAAGAGATTTATTTTGGTCAATGTTTTGAAACGTTTTGAATGTGACACATGATATAATCATTGATAATATAAATACTGACATTTCTCTATTCAAATCATAGGGAGTTTATAAAAATTAGTTTTGGCGGACGCTGATGGATTGAACATGTTTTCTTCATAGAGGTAAAGAATTTTTACTACTTACTGAAGTGCCAATGGTATTTCTGATATCATTATTACCTCTTATCATCATTATTACCATTATCATCAAATATTACCTCTTTGAAAACGTAGTTAACTACTCAGAATGCTTTATGTTATTGTTCAAGTATAACTCAAAATAAAACCTTCTTTTGTTGTGATAAGATGCAGATGATCAGCATAATTAAATTAATTCAATTAATAGCTGATCGTCGCAGAAGTTTGATACTGTTCGTTTCAATATCCCGAGACGACCGCTTTTCAACGATTCTACCTCGATCGATGAGCGCATTCTCGGAATTCTTCGTCCTTCCGAAAATTCGCGTTGATTTCTGCTTATTAGATACTTTTTGTTCAGTTATTTCCCCACGTGTATGTGAGGATCTCCACGTGGCGTTTCTGAACGTATTATTCTATTTTAACTCATTGTATTGATTGCTTATATGGCTAGTTCAGGTGCCTAGTTGCTTTCAGTAGTGGCAAGAAAAATAATTTGTATAATATTAAATGTCACCGAAATTATCTACTGTTGTTAATATCAAAAAATTAAAAAAAATTCAACCACAAAAAAGTGTTTAACATATTTTATTATTTTGTAAAAAGTAAATTACCAAATTTTAAGAACAGAAATTTTCCGTTTATTCATCATAATTTAATGTTAAGACCCCCTACATAAATAATAATTGTTCTAAAGCATTTTATTGTGAAATAGTACTTTTTTTGACAGTATTACAAGTTATCCGCAGTTTCTATGCCTCCCATGTCCTTTGATAATCTGCTTTCACTCTATTATTAATGAAAACATCTCATTTTATCTTTCCTTTCACCCCTATTTTAACTAAATAAACGCATCCTGACGCACGCGCAAAAGCACGGAGAGTTTTCTAATCCATGAATGAACAATATATTTAAATTTATATTAATTTGAAATTTTCTGATCTTTTTTTCATGCACCTTTCAGCATTTTTGGGTAGGTATTAAAAAGTTTCCAATATAATGATTAATTAAAAAATATTGAAGTATTAAAGAATATTTTGAATAAAATTTTTCAGATATTTCTAACCCTTATAAGAGTTATCATTTAAATATACTCCTTATTGACTTTGATGATACAATTCGAATTTATAGCCAAACGTTTATAATAGTTAGTTTAGTTATATTAACGTCCCGTTTAAAACAACACTAGGGCTATTTTGGGACGGGCTCCGTAATTTTGAACCGAGATCAGATGGCGAGGACGA
This sequence comes from Argiope aurantia, assembly GCA_026543865.1. NCBI lineage: Eukaryota > Metazoa > Arthropoda > Arachnida > Araneae > Araneidae > Argiope > Argiope aurantia. The sequence continues at coordinate 2,391,444 of JAPMOR010065988.1, forward strand.
CACCTGAGCTGGCATACCCCCCTCTCCACACCACACCACACCAGCGGGAGGATGTTTGGTCATGACGTATTTAACGTGTAACAGACCCCCCTTATACGATGGTTTTTCGGTGGAATCGGGTCACGAACCTGAAACCCTCCGGTTCCGAAGCCGAGACCTTACCACCAAGCCACCGCGGCCCGCGTTTGATAGTGAACAATAAATGTAAGAAACTCAACGATGTTTTCATGTGTTGTTTTGTGAATTATAAAGAACGGTCTAAATGGTTAAAAATGCACTGCAAGTGTCAATATCATTCTGGTATTGAAATTTCAATAACAAAAATTTTTTTGATAATATTGATAATTTGATAATATATATTTATTTGAAGAACAATTCAGAACAGAACAGTATCAAAACAATAGATGCTATCAGAAATCCGATTGCGGTAAAGATAAAAGTAATCTTTCTATGGCTCAGCAGCCTGGATATCGTTTATCGTCAAATTTTTTTAACAATTTTATCTCAAAAAAAAATTATTCACATATTAGTTTTAAATAAGTCACTTTGCCTAGTTCTACATGATAATTTTCTTATAGTGCTAATCAAACGGTAGTCTGAAAGATAAATTCTTGTGATAGAGATATCAAAAACGGAAATCAGATTGGATATTAAGAGATTAAAATTACACATCTTAAAATCCTTCTATTGAAATAAATAAGCTACTGAATTCATCCCCTCGATACATTGCATTGATATTTTTGTTATATATAAGTTCTATAGATATTTCTGTAAATCTTTTAAAAGTTTTGTTGCAAATAACGCTGTTTAATAACTAACATTTCGATTGTTGGGGAAAATACCAAATACGCAACTTTTTGATGGAGAAGAATAAGATAAATCTTGGTACTATTAATTACAATGTGCTTAGAAAAGTTATAATTCCGCCAGGATTATTATGCCGCTGAGATCATAGTAAGCAAATGGCAAAGTCCTAATGATATTTATTTTAAACTCCAAAGAATGATCTACCTACAGTGAAATTCAGAGGAAAGTAAAATTACAACAATAAATAAAGGTATTTTATATTTGTTGACTTTCTAAAGTCGTATGAACAAAGTACAAAAGCCCAAATAAAAATAGAAATTATATGACGCTTTAGAACGCTTCGGTGCAATAAAGGAATGATTACAAGGAAATAAGTTTTACAGGTCTGCTGGATTTTGTCTATCGTAAATTAGTTCGTATTGCTAATTTTCTCACTGATCTTTAATCCATTATTTCATTGTAATACAAAGTGAAATTGAAATGATTTCTTAAATTTAAGCTCTATTTTATTGCTATGTGTCGAATACTTTCGACTAAGATCAAAAAGCTCATGTCAAATGCTTATGATACAAGCTTTGACAAAGTAGTGTAGCTTATGTGTAGTGTATCAAAGAGGAACTTAGGTCAAATAATAAAAAAGGACTAAAAAGTCAAACGCTTATGTCAAACAATAAAAAAGGACCTATTGATGGTAATTAGACAGCAACGAAGTTAGTTCAGTGTAAAGGCAGTTGGAGATAAAATACTAATAATGATCTCTTAGTGGTACAATGACTTGTAGTAATCTGTAAGCAGAGAAAAAAATTGTATTGATATACTTATGTATGACCAAGACAATTTAAAAGAATAAGGAGGAATAAATGAAAATTGAACCACGAAAAGTTTGCAATCATACTGTCACTATGAAACATTTAAAGGTAACTCATGAAGCGAAAAAGGTTTCAAGTAACAGTACTGTTGTTAGTGCAAATGTATTCTTACAAACAATTGTGATATCATTTTTTAATGTCAGTAAGATGTAATGTGACTATTGCTCTGCGGAAACTAGGTCACGGCTTGGGGAACCGAGGGTCGTGGTTTTGAGACTGGACTTCATCAAAAATTCCTCTGCCCATGGCATGATGCAGATTAATTCCTTCTGGGGGGAATTTTCATCAATTGACGTGGTGTAGAAGTTTGATAAGGACAGACACTTCTTAGTCCTAGTCATCAAAATTACGAAGTTCTTTTACAAAGAGTTATAGAATTAGTTAAACGGGACGATTATTCAATAAATTAAAAATTGATTATTCTTTCTCAAATAAAGAAAGAAAAATTTCCTTATGCTGGATAGTTATAAATTAATCCTATGGTTTAAGATCAACGTATTTCAAAAAGTATCAACTAGGAAAATAAACAATACCTCATAAAAATGGATATATTTGACTTTCTTTAAAATTCAGTTATATATGTCCTCTTTTTTTCGTTATTTCTTTCATTTCATTATGTTCTATTTTCGTTACACGAGGCAGATTTAAAGATAAATTTTTTTTATAAAAGTTTGGACCATGTTCTTCTCTATGTTTGTAAGCGCATTAGTAATACGATTCTCGGGCTTATTCTATGTAGCTGGTAGTGGTGACATTACACAGCGTCTATAAGTAAATCCCGAAGGAAGAAATCGCAAATCTCACGATCAGGTGATCTCGTAATTGCTTATATAATGTCAAGCCGTTATCAAGCCGTAAGTCCTGCAAAGATGCTCGCTTCAGGCGAGATATGCTTAATTTCCTCATGAGCATTTGAATTTTTCAGACCTCTTGTCTGGAAAGTATGATTGTTTACCTTCCCATGTTAATGTTGCCACATCATAGAATATCAGACTTTCAATTGATTGATGTTGTTCTTCATTCTTCCCTGCATAAAATTAAAAAAAAAAACTTATCCCGTGTCATTGCCATAGAGACATCATTTTCTGCAGTAACTGTATATGGTACAGATTCAGATGTAATCCATGATGTAACATTTTTCAATTATTCAGTTGGAAAATATTCAATTCATGACTAGTGCGGTGTGCTGAATTCTGATAATTACTCACAAAACAGCCCTTTAACAATCGGTTTGATTGAACTGGAGAAACCAACGCTGAACGCTTTGATAACACGGCTTATCTCTTCCAAATTTTTTCGGAATGCTCGCTGAAACAAGTGATGAAGATCTCATATATTCTAAAATAAAAAAGATTTTTTGCACACTAGTTGTCATTATAAGGTAGGCAACATGAAAAATAAATTTCTTTATTATTATATACTTTTATTAAACTTGAGTTGCTTCCTGTTTGTAAAGATCGAATTTTATATCAAATTCCTCCTCTCACTTTCTCGTATAATAGAGTTCTGAAATATTGTATACTTTTGTATGATTTATTAAAAAATCCTGTTTTTATGTTTTCAGAACTTAAGTACCGATTACCCGATATATTTATTTAAATTTTAATTCCATGAGAAAAGTGCCTCTACTAGCGTATTTGGGAAAAGTTCAATTCATAATATACGCAATAATGAATTATAAGATAAAATATAGAAAGTAAAATATTACTAAAATAAAGTACATTTCAATAATTCAGTACACTATTTAAAGTTTATTCTTAAAACTATTTTTTTAAATATTAAATTGATTCTTTTTGTTCCTTAATGCTAGAATGTGTTTGCGCATCTAAAGGAAAAATGAAAGTTTGGAAACAGAAATGAAACATATTTCTTCTGATTAAAAAAAAAGAGTGTACTTTATATATTTAAATTTTATCATTTCAAAACCGAACCATTATATTGTAATTAACTGGCAATAACATTCTCAAATATGAAATGCTTTGTAAACAATGCATTTATTGGCAAGAGAGAATAATTAATTTGAGTCTGATGCATTTTTTTAAAAGCATCATCCATTATCTACATGAAGACAACGATCTTGAGGAGCCACTTAGGAGAGAAATTTCTAAAGGTATTTTCGCAATGATTATTATTGGACTCATTAAACAGATTTTGGGTGGAAATCTTTAAATGTAAATATTTCTAAAAGTTTAAATGAAATGGAATCAATTAATCAATTTCATCTTCCGAAAAATGTTTTTAAGTTATAGTGGAGCTTGATTACAAGTATTACATTTCTCAGACGCGAAAATGCTAGATTCCATGATTTTATGAGCAAAAAGAATCTGGACAAAATTAAAGTTATGCCAAAGAAAAGATGTTAAATAAAATCCGCAAGATTAGAAACTGTAGATTTCACTTAAGTAAATATTTCAGTTAAAAGCTTTTATTATCATGCGCAGGGAGTGAGAAAAAATAGGCTCGTTGTTCTTCAGTATGAATTAAGTTCCAATATTTCTATGTACAAGCTGAAATAAATTCTAAAGAAATCCTTCATTGATCTAGTTATATAATAAATCATGATAGAGATAACAATAAAGAATATTTCCGAAGGAATAAAAAGTTCAGCCGCTAAATTAGTGCTCTATTATCTTACGATTTGAAGCTCCCCATATTCGTAGCTTCACACACTAAAATAATCAGGGACCGAATAGTGACGTAGATATCAGAGGGCAAGAATGGTGTAGAGATCCCGGGCGCCAATCATAAGATTTACCATTGGGATCAAACATTTGTCCTTTAGAAGTTCATTAAAGGGCGAAACAACAATACTATGCCCCGGGCGTCATTTGTATTATTACGAATCTGTAACATTACTTTCCTGCCATGCTTGCATCATCACTGAAACAAGAAATTGACACAAGTCAAAGACCAGCGACTGTTCGACATTTGGTAACAAATTTGGTGTCAAAATCAAGATTCTGGAAAAATACAAGAGTTATGGTGATATCTATGTTACGAGTCAAGCTCCAGGAATCATTTGAGAAAATTCCATACCCTTATGGGAAGTTGTTACTAACGAAGAGCTTACACGAGGAGTGAACTCTCTTTTTGGAATATTAGCCATGGAACGAATTGCATTCTAAGAGCTATTAGGCTGCTGCTGTAATTTAATTACGATTTTCTTTTTTATGTGTGCTATTGATTTTAAAAAATGCGGTCTTTGTGCACGCTTCTGCTGTGTTTCACTACTGTGCTTCGTGTTTTTCTTCTGGAATAAACCATCGTTCTTCGTTATCGAGCTCACTGGATTTCTCACTGTCAATTGATTGATCATGTTGGAAATATCGTAGTATTTTTTTAAACTTGTCTATATGTTGATGTGAGAATATGCGATTATATATTTCGTTAGCTACACGTGAGCCAGATCAACTAAAATAAAACTCCGCCATTTTTATAACATCGAAACACGAATCTTTGTTTTTACTAAACGTACTAAGACTGTGTTGAAAGTGTGTTCTAAATTATCCATCCGGAAATTTATTATTGAACATTCCTTCGAATAAATGTATAATACGTTAGTATCAAACTGATAACTAGCTATGATATTTAAAAAAATAAAATGCAATGAAAAGAATCTTTCGAAGATTTTCCAAAGAAACAGGAAGAGATATAGAAATATATGTTATTTATGCCTCTTAAACTTTTATTGTATTTCCTGCGGCTAAATTATTCGCAGTAACCATATTAGAGTAGCCATATTTTTTGCATTATATAAATTAATTAAGAGAATACTTTAAAGACTTATATTTAAAAAAATTAATAAAGTTTATGTTTGAGTATTAGTTATGTACTGATAACTAACAAATGAAACATTTTGTGATGTTTATTTCAAATATGAGACATTTTTTAATCCAGGTACGTGTATGGGGGGAGGTTCATATCGGTCAGATCAAGGAGATTTGGACATCTGGTTAGTCTAGGTAAGAGCATACTGTTTTTATGTTGCGATAAAATTCTAAAATATTCCATGTAATTAATTTATAGAGAATTCCAAGCTTGATTTTTTTTCTCCACCAGGAAATGGGGCAAAATATTGTTGGAGGATGTGGAAGCAGAAGTGGTGATTTCCGAAGTCGGAAATCACCACTTCTGTTTTAGATCGAACAGATTAAGGTAGGAGGTAAATACTGCAAAGGTAGCTGTTATAGCATCCGAGGTTGTGATGGGGATATTTTTTGAGGAAAAAGAAGAGGTCATCAATGCTGGGAAATGAGATACACACCAGGAAGCTCTAATGCAGATATCAAATGAGATACAAGAAGTATGGCAACCCTGATGCCCGCAGTTAGCCTGAAATTGACAGTCAGCAATTTTTTGACCAACAAAACTAAAAATACACTGAGTGTCCACTCTAATCGTGACCCAACTGACAATTTCTAAACCGTTAGAGATAGACATATATTTCCAAAAGAAAAAATTCTTTAAATGATGGGAAGAATTATATTTTTTATTGCTTGAGTCAGTAAATATATTACTGAAAAAATTACTAAGTCTAAATTACTAAGTCTAAGCGGTTGAAACTGTTGGAATTTTGAGTAACTCTAATTTAGACGATTTTAGACCATTTCAATGAATGCCTTCAAGAAGATCAACCAATCAAATGCAGTTCTTGCTCGAAACCACCGTTGATTGTCTTAAAATAATGATATTCAACACTGGAAAATTGTAACAACTTAGTTTTGAAACATATGCGATTCAAACTGGTCATCTTGCCGAAGAATTTTGTTTATTTATTTCATAAGTTACTTCAGAAAATCGTTTAATAATCTCATATGGGCCGGAAATAAGATAATTCAGTTTTCTAGTATTAGGATAATTAAATTATTTTTAAACAACAAAATGACCTGGAATAGTTTTTTTTTCAATAAAATAATTGTCACAATTTATTTTACTTTTTTATGAGTCTATTTGCAAACAGCCAGCTTCGGCAACAGATTCATATAAATTATTTTTGTTAATAGTAGAATTATAACATAAAATAACAAACAACAAGTATTTAGGTGGATATTGAGTCAATGAAAGAGGAGTTAAATTATATTCACCAATAACTTACTCTTGTAATTTTTTCATGGAATTATATGTGGAGAAGAATTTATTTTACATTTAAACCTAATCACTAAAGAGTAAATAAAACCCATTCATTTCTACCATTAGTTTGAGGATGATTGGCTGAAATTAAAAAGTGTTTCTTAAGAACTTTTTTTAAACCTAGAAAGTAAATACAGTATTTCTATCTTTCAAAATTTTTTCGAGTACTTGAATTTGGTAAATTAGCCTGAAAATTTTCATTTCTAGCTGTAAAAGCCCAAACATGCTTTGTTATATGGTCAATAAGAGTATATAGAAAAAAAATTTGGTGAATTTTTGTTATTGACAGCTGTAAAAATTAACAGTGTCAATAGTAATACATTTAAAAGGATAGATTTGTTGGAGAACTTTTTGTAACAAGCCAAATTATTTTTGTTTTTTAACCTATTAAGTTGGCATACAGTATAATATTTCACAAATTCAAAAATATCAAAGGTACCTACTATTATAGTCTGTGTAACTTCTGTAGGCGTTTCAAGGATACTCTTTTTCCCTACTCTTCACTCTTTCTCCTTCTCCGTTTCCCTGGTTTCAACAAAGCTTGTTTTTTTTTTCCCACTCCAGTACGTTTCGGGAATACCTTACCTTCGAAATACCTTAACAGCTGTGTGTAAAAAAAAAAAAAAAAAAAAGAGTGACACTGTTATCTGCCTAAGGGTTTCGAGGCAGACAACCGGTTACGAGGTAGAAAATGTGACCTTGAACCGCCTACAGAAAATACACAGACTATAGGAAAATAATATCGAGGAAGATTTAAACTGATCATTTTCAGCACCAGTAAAACTAAATAGTTCATGAGCCTTATTTAATATTTTAAGTCTTATTGAAAAGGGGACAACTATTTTTAACAGAATTTGTTTTAGTTATTATGACATCTATGGTATTTTTTGATATTGGGTTCATAGAGATTATCATTCCTTTCTTGAATTTTAATTTCATTAATATCAAGTAAATGAACAGAATATTAACGGTCATGGGAAACAGTATGCCTAGACGACATATCTGTTAAAATATTGTTAGAACATTTTTATGTTTAATTTCATAGTCAAAAATTCTTAACTTAAGAGACCAGCAGAACGATCTACCTTTTAGCATTTTTGAGCCATACAAGGACTCCATGGTCAGTACGAATGGCAAAATTTTACCCATGAAAGCAATAGTGAATCAATTATCGCAAAACATTCTAATTTTGTTATTGTATACCTTTTTAAATTTCTTTAAGTTCTGTATTGTCAGGCAGTTGGCTATAAGACATTGGAGGCAACAAATTGTTTCAATAGACCATCATCTTCAACAAAATCATGACATATTACATCAGGTTGATAAAATAGGTTTCATTATTAGTATTTCCTTTAATTTATCAAAGGCATTTTGAAATTTATCAGACGATTTAAATCTGACAGCTTTTTTCAGTAATTAATTTAAATGATATCTAAGTTTAGCATAGTTTGGAATAAATTTATTGTTAACGTTTACAGAACCTAAGAGCTTTTGAAGTTCTTTTACAAAAGACGAGGGAGGGGGCAATTTTTTGATAGTTTCTATGTTAGTATTATTATAAGTAACTTTACTTTGCTCAAATTAAATAAACTAAACAGTTAATTTTATTCCTAAAACATTTAGCTAATTTCAACTTAATGTTTTTTGACAAATATCTAAAATAGTATTAAGATTTTCCCGATGTTCTTGTTCTGATGAAGAGTACGCAATGATATCATCGAAATAGTTGCAAAGTCAGGTTTTATCTGGTTAAAATTCTTTGAATTAATCTATTGAAAATTGCAAGAGTTATTTTAATGCTAAATGGTAGTCTAAACCTTTCATTTAAGCCAAAATTTTTGCTGAAATCTTTTCAATATTTTTTCGATGAAAAGGCACATGCTAATAAATGTTAGTCTAATCTAAAGAAGAAAAGTTGCTTTCGATCATTTTTATAACAAAATAACCATTAGAGAAAATAGTTCAGAGTCCAACTTGCATAAATCATTTAATTTTTTGAAATCTGTACATAATCATGTCTTTTTTTTAATATATTCATCGTACAAAAAGCTGAAGTTACTGTAGATGAATAGAGACTGTAGCTTTTTTTATTATTATTATTATACTTACTTGGAATAACTTCTCAACTTGATTCTTAATTTCTTCATCTTCTATAGGAGAAGTACGATAGGGTCTTAAACTAACTAACAACGCAGAGTTGAGCCCTATTTAAGGTTCAAGTCTCATTTGGCCTGCATAGAAAGTACTTCTTAGGAAAACATAATAATACCGTTGAACAATTTTTTTCAATTCTTTTTTAATTCACCCTTATTCTCTGAAATAATCTGAAATATAAAAGTTTTACCCTCAGAAGTCCCAGAATAATATGAGTTGATATTTTTTCTTTCAGAAAAATGCAAAGAATGTTTTTGTTTATATTTGTTATTTTTCAATTTATTCAACTTATTTCCATTTTGATAGTTATATCGTTGACAGCAATCTATCGCAAAATTATATTTTGTAACTCAGGTAGGCCTAGTGTATTGTAAAACAGAGTACCATCTAGAACATAAAGAAATACTTTTTGTAAAATAGTAAATGATGAATAGTAATAGTTTATGAATTTTCAAAAATAATGAACGATTTTTTGAAGATTAATTGTACCCCGAATTTACAGTATTATTCCCTAGGCATTTGTCCTTTTCAGTTAATGTTTCACCAAAAAGTAATGTGGTATAGTGAAATTCGTTGAGCCGGTGTCTAGAAAGCGTTATAGGGATTTATTAT
>JAPMOR010065988.1:2401115-2416382 GCA_026543865.1 Argiope aurantia
TTTCTGGATATTTTCAACAATTTCCAAAATTAATTTTCCTTTTTTGTTGGGTCAGCATTAGGTAAATTAGGTAAATAGTGTTGCAGATAATCTAAAAGTGCAAATTTAAAGAAATTTTTTTAAAAAATGACGATTATACTTTTACTTGCTTAAGACCTGAGGTACACATATGTGTTCCTTAAAATTATAGGACTTAAAACTGTTTGGTCAACAAATTCTTTTCTCCACATACTATTCAGATCTAACAAAGGTAAAAAATCTTGAAATCAATTTTTTTCATTCACTTTTTAAAAAATCAGGACTGACGAGGGTAGTACTCACAAAATTTAAATACTGAATAATTTATTCTTATTTTCTTGTTTTTTAATAAATATGTTTAGTTTCAGAACCAAAGTTATTGCATTATTTACACTTTAATCACGTCCATTCCAGTTAAACATTCAAATTTTAGATGAGATGATAGAAAATTAGCGTGATGCATAGCATAATGAACAGAACGCTGCATTGTTTCTAAAATAATACGAGAATATATATATCAGTCTTTTAAAGTAAAAAATTGATTTACTTCGCGATAATTAAAAGTAAGCACATTTCATGTTCTAAGCTTGATAAGGAGATACCCAAAAATTTAGAACCGTCGAAATTTCGCGGGTCATTCAGTAATCGTAATCGTCACATTAGCATGAATTGATCCCAGTATAAATTTTTCTTTTCTCTAGGGATTCGACTCTTCTTTATCACGATGCCTAAAGTGACTGCATGCTTGTCTACCCTCTAAAGTCGTTTCTGTCAATCCTAAATTTTAAACATTGACTTTAATTTATATTATAGCAAAGATTTGATTTTAAATAAGGGGAATGGACATAAGGAAGCATAGAAGTATGAACTCAACTAGTAGTCTGGATGAGTCTGGTACAATGATAATTTTAATTTAACAAGACCATGGAAGTATTTGCTGGTTTATTCTTGCCGAATTAAATTAAAACAGATAATAATTAATATTTGGCAAAAAATGGGATTTTCGACTTTATAAGGCTAAAAAGCACACTCTGTTCCGTCCACTGCCCATGTATTTCAATTCCTGAGAAATATATTTCTCAACCCGTCGTGTTTTTAGTATAATATAATTCCTTATTTTTTTAATAGCAATTGTTTTTGCAAGTACTATTTCTTCCAAATAACTATTTATTGAAACACAGTTTTGGTTTTTCTTTTGAAAATACACTTAAACATTCTTGAAAAATTTAAATAAAAAATTGTTATTTCTTTCCTATGTACTTTTTTTCAACATTGTATTTCGAGTTCTACATACTATCAAAAGATGATATCAGCAGTACAATCTAATTTTAATCGCAGTATCAGAAACCACAACTTCAGAAATCTAAGCGTCTTTATTATTTGATACACATGACTTTAAAAGTTTTGAATATTTCCTTTTGAATAACATTAATATCGTTGATATATTGTTTTGAATGATTACGTCGCTTCTGTAATTCTAAGACGCTTCACTTGTTTTTCTGGCCGTCATCGAAAAACATGTTAATTCCCCCCCCCCCCCTTCCATTTTAGGAAGGGTTAAGGCTTCGTTGTATGTGGACATAGGATACTGTTTGGACTGCCTGAAGAATTTTCTTGGAAAATGAATAGGCAAGGGATGTCTTAAACATTGATGAATTCCAGTATTGTCATCCCTAATTTCTGAACAGATAAACTTCCATTTCTGATAAAAGAACCATGCCTTTATTTTCCTCTAAATTTTACCCAAAACCATTTTGATATTCGATGTGGTCAAATTCTAAATTAAAGTTTTTACGAATATTTATACTTTTTAAAACTTCCAAAATGATTCTCATTCTATTTACTTAACATGAGTGTCAGAATTTTGAATATAACCTTGGATTCTTATTTTGGGTTCATTGACGATAAAACGTTGTTAGAGGAGGGAGAGGAGGGGTTTGCTGCTTTTTTACCTTGGAATAATTTATATTATTTTTTTCGAACTATTAAATTCTATTTATATGAATAAAATATTTACCCGTTACATAAATTACAATGCAGAAGAGGTACGAATCGGCTATCGACTACTTCAGTGTTGAAGTGTGTGTATATTTATATTGAAAACTGTTTACTTTTTATTTTTATTTTGTGTATAAATATTGGCTGTATATACTAAAGGGTGAGATTGGTTTTTATTTTTATCGTTAAACTTTTCTTATCTGAGATGCACTATAAATGCAAGAAATATGGCATGGCCTGAACTTTATACATCAAACTTTATAAATATTTTCAGCCTTAAAAAAAGAAAAAAGGTATAGTTGAATTTCAACTTTATTGTCTGAATTATAAAATTTTATGTCTGTGTATTAAGTATTTTGTTATGACATAAAGTTTAAATTTTCAAGTGCATGCAAGTTTAAAATTATGTTTACCATTTTTTTAACGTATCTTTTCGCTTTTTTTTTTTTTTTTTTTTGTAGTTAGTGATAATTCTTCATTGTAAAAAGTCTAGCTAAGCTATGTATGAATAAGCTGAATAACGAGAATTTTTTTAATCAACTCTCTGTTGTTATATTGTATATATCCCTCTGTTAAATTTCTTTTTTACCCCAAGTAAATTCAATTTATGTTAAACGTATTCCCTCTATTTTGAAAATAAATAAGATATATCAGCTGCTCATTGTAACATAAAAAATTTTTTTTATCAATTTTATTTTTTAAGAAAATGTATAGTCAAGTAAGTAAAAGATGGTTTAAAAAAAGGAAAAATAAATTAATAAATAACTTACTGTAACACAAAATTACTGTTTTCTTAGTTTGTTAATACTTTTTGGATATTGAACAAACCATTATTTATTTTATAGTTTTTTTAAAAAAACTGTGTTGAATTTTAAATACAATTTTTACAATGATCAGAAACAGGTAAAATAATTGAAGATCATTTGTATCTTTATAAAATTGGATTTATCAAGTTAAGCATATGATCCTTATTAATCGTAAATTTTCAGCATTAAAGTCTGTTTCTTTTGTGACTAAGATAGTTTACTGTAATTCATAATTATGGAATTAAAAATTGATGTATCGTTAAAATGCCTGGAGTTTATTTTTTTAAAAAAATTTCAAACATGATATTTTATTGTTCCACCTTAACTGATTTCCATAATTGAGATTTTATAGCGTGTAACAACTCAAACCGTATTTTATATTTATGTCAAGATATATTAGCTTGAAATTTTAAATGTAGATGGTAAAAAAAGTGGCTTGTTTGAAGTTGATTTATTGAAATAAATATAGGGTATTATTTATAAAAAGATTAATTGCAGATTGATTGTACAGTACATTTTACCAAAATAATCCAGAAGGTAATAGTTGAATTTTGTTAGACTTTTTTTTTTTTTTTTTTTTTTTTTTGTATAGGAGAGGGTTATGAATATACGTATATGTGATTTTGTATATGATTACATAATAGACTTTTTCACACTTATCGTCTAGATACATTAATCCATTATTATATACAAATCCTCATTATATATATGAAGGTGGCAGACTTATTTATTTATCTGTTTTTACATTATATACTTATAGGCACTATAGTTGAAGTGAGTGACTTTATCTGAAACTTCTGATCATTTACTTGTATTTTGTTTAAAATAATATTCTTTGTGTTCTTATACTTAAATGGGCTATATAATAAATTCCTAGCAAATGGTATATCCCTCCTTTTGTGTTTTTTAAAATTTTACCATTCTTTTCTGTCGATGCCTGTTTCTTGTTCAAATTTCAGATATGATCAATCTTTAAAGTATGATGAAACCTTATTTTTAGGAAGGTTCAAATGTGATTTTAATGAATTAAGAAAAGTTTATTCATTATTCCATGCCAATTGCAATGGGAGACATCTTTTTTCTTTTCCATTGTTTTGTACAAGATGAAGAAATTTTAAATCTGCATAAATTTGTCTTGAGGCGTAAGTTTCCAAAATATTGAAGTTTCAATCAATTCATATGAATTAAATAGTTCAAAAACCTTGCAAATTGCCAAGAGTTGTTGGGAAGTTAAAGATGTTTTCCAACAACACCTTGCAATGGCAAAATTTTGTTTCATTTAAACCTTCTTTATTTGCTTAGTTAATCTCGACTCCTTTAGGAGCTCATTATCCACTAATTATTGTTGAAGTGCCATGACTTGGGGATTAAAATACATCTCTGAAGGTGAAATTATGATAAAACAACTATTTAAAATGAAAGATAAGCTTCATTATTTATTTTTAAAAGTAAAATGAAAACAACAAGTATCAAATCAATAAATAAGAAAAAGAATTATTTTGTCATGATCTTCATTAGCTGGAACACTGGATGTGTTACTTTTTCCTTTGATGATACTGTTTAAAATTTTTATTCAATTGTAATTTAGTCTTAACAGTTTTTAAGCATTATGTATTTTTGCTTATTGCATGAAACCTGCTTCATGTATTTTTGTTTGATTATTGCATGAAACCTGCTTGTGTTTGCTGACACACAAGAGAACTCTTTAGGTTGATTCTCTTTTGTTGTTTTTGAGTTTGAACATATTTATTGTTTAAGATCAAGGAAGTCTTTTGTTATCACTAATTCTGGGTTCTTCTTAACATAGGTCATTTGAGAAAACTGAGGAACTTTGACATAGAAAGTATTGGAAGTGCACAGGACTCTTATACAGTATGAATAGTTATTTTCTGGAAGAATTTATTTAAGTGAATAGCTCTTGAGCATTAAATAATAGGTGCTTTGCTGCAGTCAGTTTAGACAATGTTCACTAACTTAAGGGTGTTTTTTTTTTTTTTTTCATCATACTATGTATTTACATCTAATGAATCAATTTGTGTTAGTTTAGTAAGTTGATTTTTGAGAAAGAAACTTCATGTGTTTCTCAGTTTATTGAATCATATGATATCCTGCCATTAATGGTCCTGTCCTTATCCATATGCCCCTCTGAAACAATAGTGTAAAATATAATATTCTTCAATATCAAATGACTTCTGTAAAGTAACATTTCTTCCTTCCAGGTATGCTAATAAATAGAATGAGAAAAGTTTGTTTTTCCCTGAAATCATTGGTGGATTTAGGCATTTTGTGGTTTCTGGCAATTTAAACTATGAGGCCTTCTTTTAATAAACTGGACAATTTAGTTACATACTTCAACATATTTATAACTTAGTATCAAATTAATGATTTATTTTTAGGTATTTCTTTTATTTTAATAATTTTCTAAAATGCAAATTCGGTTTGTTATTATCACCCATGACTGCATGATATCCATTAGAGTATATCATAAAGAAAACTTTTTTTTTTAAATTGAGAGTCGGAGAAAAGTTGTCATTGTTGTCATATATTTAATAAAAAGAAGTTTTAATCAAAATGAAAAATATTTCAATCTCTTAGAATGGGCCAAAGTTTTTTCAAAAATGGAGAGCAAATTTTTGTTTTCAAGTGCTAAAAAGTTTCAAATGCTAATTAACAGCAAAATAAATAAATAAATAAATTTTTGTCATGTAAAATTTAAGTTGCTCAGATTAGCAGAAATGATATCAACTTTTGGCAAAACATAGATCTACTTTTGATGGTTTCATTTGCTTCTAGTCTACTTTTCTGTTAACAAATTTCTTGTAGACTGTTAGACCTATCTTATTTTTTTTAATTTTATGTAATTAAAGCAATTCTTGGATGAAAAGAAATAAAATTTAAAACTAGAAAAGAAGTTATTAAATGGATGATTGCATATATTAATCATTTATAATAAAAATTACATACTGGAATCAAAAGAAGACCTTTTTTCCTAGTAAAAAAATGTAAAGTTTAGAATATTAACTAAGAGAAAGAAAAATTATATCTGTTAGGTAAAATTTAGTTTTTTTGGAATCTACATGAAAATCTTTTTTTTTTTTACCAAGTACATATTTTTGTAAAATTTTAACCCATCCTTTAGGTTAATATAAGGTCTTCTATTATCTATAATGCAGCATTGCATTTTGAATCAGTGAAAGTTCATTTTATGAAATGACAAATAATCACTTCAGTGTAAGTCATGTTGCTACTTTGGAGATAGTTATTAAAAAACCTACCTTTTCTTGAATATATTACAATATAGCTATTTTCATTGTAGCTGGAACTCATCTAGCAAGTGCTTTTTTTCAAGATTTAATGCCAGAAAATTAGTCAGCAGTAATAGATTTGTCTCTGATTTTTCGTAAAAGTGAGAAATATCTTCAAAATATTAGTTTCAACTTGCACCTCAGATACAAATGCACTCTACTATGATTGTTGAATAGATAAAACAATAAGTAAAGAAATTGTAAATGGTTAAATCTATCAAGATAACTATACAAAAACATATATTTGGTTGAAGAACCAGATTTAGTGTATTTTGGACATATAACTACATAGTATCATCGATACTAAAATTTATGAAAGAAAATTGAATTGATGGAAAAAGTATTAAAACTCATACTTATGATAGTACTTATGATAGTACTTCAACAAATATTGGAACCTCTAATGGTTCAAATCTATTGTTCAAAAATGCTTTAAAATCCCCATTATAAGCAGTGTTTTTTTGTTTTTTTTCCCCTTCAAATGAATTGCTTCTAAGGAAAGTTGTGATTGTACTTAATGGTTCAAGTACTTATTTCTTTTTTTTTTTTTTTTTTTGTACATTAAGAAAATGTTTAAGAAGTTACCAAGATATATCTGTCATTCATTTAAAACAACAAATATTATTTTCCCTAACATTGATTTCAATGAGTTGAGCGCAGAATAGAAAAACCTTTGAGATGTATATTAAGTTTTGCTAACAGGCTAATCCTCTCTAGAGTTTGCAAGATGATTAGCAGTGACAAATCAAATTTTATATTTATACATTGTGTCAACTGATTCAACCCATTATTGAAAAACTAGCCAAATTTGTCATGAAATTTTATACTCTTATGATTTATTGTCAAATATATTTGCAAAATGGTTTTTTCATCGCAGAATTTTTTTGAAATATTACATTGCCTAAAGTGCTTAGAAAATGAGCTTAGGGCTACTTTTCAATCAATTACACAGAGAAACTACATAGAGATGATACATAAAGAATTGCTTGATATCTTGTGAGCAAAAGGATATAAGAAGCTCTAGAAACCGTTAAGTTAATTTTGGGGTAAAGGATTATATTGATTTTGCTAATTAGCAAAATACTGTAATTATAGGACTACTGCTATAACTTTTTAATGCAAACAAGAGTTAGAGTTGATCGTCAAAACAGACTAGCAATATAAAGAAGTTAAAAAAAACTCATTCACATACAAGCTATAAAATAGATTGTAAAATGAGATGGATTTCATGAGATATTAGATCAAGATTGCGGGATAAAAAAACCTTCTACAATTTGAAAAGAAATCCCACTTCACGTAAGAGTTACTACGGTTTGGAAATAAACACAAAACAAGTCTTTACTTTCTGTATGGATATATAATATATAACATTTTAGAATATTGAATAATATTTTTAATCTTTTTTTTTATTAAAATTCTTTTTAAGTCTTATTTCACTTACACCAAAAATAGATTTAATTTCATAAAATAAAAAATAAGATCTATCTAGCAAATATATTTGAATTTAAAATACTGTATATTTCTATAGCTATAAGAAATTTGTTTAAAAATTGTAAGCTACAAAAAATTAAATCGTCAATAACAGACCTTTATTTTGCAAAAAATTGTTAATTTTACTGCTAATCTGGAAGATCTAAATCTTACATTGATGCAAATTATGTTATATGTTACTGTTAATTAACATTCTGAGCTTTACATTTTTGTACCAGAAACCAAAAATTTGCTTTATATTTGCATATTTTTAAAAAATCTGAAATTCAATGTTCTTGATAAAAAATTTTAATTTTTAGGCAATCTAATCCAGGAGATCTCAATATTTTTCATTTTGACTAAAATATTTTTGGTGAATATGTGACCATGGTGATAGATTTTTATCTACTTGAAATTTTAAAATTCATAAAATTGTTTTTATGGTATATTCTAATTCCATGGTAGTACACTTATTAAGTAGATGTTTGATATTTATAAATAATTGAATAATTAATGCAATGCGCGTGTTGAAACCTGATCAGTCATAATATAGTGTAAATGTTATCCTAATATTTTTTTAATTCATAGAATTTGAATTTTTTACAAGTTTATTTGTTTGAAATCTAGGCTAATAGCATCTTTTTAATCAACCTGCCTGCAGTCCTCTTCAGTCCAGCAATCCTAGGCAGTTGGCTGGTCGGAAATCCGCCACTGCCTAAAACAGAAAAGAGATGGAAGATTTTTTTTAAGGTGTGAACGTTGGATTAAAATTGCTTCCTATTATTTTTTTATCGCTTAAAAGCTGTTAATACTTATACTTCAGCCTGTTTTTATATACTGCTACTTAATCTTATTTTCAGTTCATGCCAATTTGAATTCTTTTTTAATTCTGATATAAATTTATTATTTTAAAGTTTTTTAGTGATTGTTATAATGTATTATTTGATTTTAGCAATCCTAGCTTTAACTGCTACATTATTTAATGGTAGTTAACCTTAATTCAATCAGCAGCTTTCAATCTTTTAGATCCTTTGCCTTATTTCTCATATTATTTCAATTCTTGTCTGTGAAATTTAGATAATTAATGTCAATATACTTTTTGTTATGTCCATTACTTACATATTTTTAGGAGGCCATTTCTTTACATTATTAAATGTGTTGTTTTAATTATTTTCCATGGTATATGGCTTATGCACCCCTTCCCCTCCTTTTTTTCTAAGAGACTTGCCCACCAACTCAGTCTTATAAGGCCGACCCATTTATTTATAAGGCAATTACATTTTATTTCCATGTCTAAAGCTAATATGTTCCTTAAAAAAAAAAGATATGGTATTTTTCCGAATTTTTATACAATTTTCAGCTGGTATGCGCTATTTAATAATGAGATTTTCAAGTAAAAATGTCATCATTTTGAAATTCTTTTTGGATTTATTTTTAATTTAATTTAGGAAATACAAAAGCCATCTTTTTTGATGTTGTATTTTATCATAAAAATCTTTTAATATATATCGTTAAAAAAAGGTTAAAATAAAAGAATTTTTAATTTTACTTTATAGTTGTCTTAATCTTGGCAGGGGGTTTGTTTACATAATTTATAAGAAATTAATAGAGTTCTGTATTTTAAATTAAACTGGATAATAATTGATAAAAAACCACTGTTTATATGATTCTCTTTATTTTTAATCTGTGTTTTAAAATTTTGTTAGATGCCATAAATCAGTATATACTTTTTGTGCAGATTTTCAACATTTTGCTTGTATTTTTAGAATATTTTAGAATAATAATTTTAGGGGAAAAACGTGCATATTTAACTAAGTCACAAAAGTTGTTTGGTTTTGCTGTTTAGATCATATCCATCATCTACTTTATTCAATATTCATCTACTTTATTTGCATGCATTCAAAATTATGCATTTAAATATTCGTTTGTTATAGTTTGTTTTTCTGGAGCTTGTAAAATCATTACTTGAACTCTTAATATAAGAAAATGTCCCAGTTAGCAATATTTTACGAATAATTTTTTCCCTTAATATGTGTTGAACATATATTCAATTGTGGGAGTGCAACATTTTTATAATCCTGTGAATGTCTGTAAGTTATATATCCTTTCACCTACATTTAAAGATATTAAGTAGATAAATGGAATCATCTATTTTAACATATCTTGAACCAATGAGACTTAATTCATATTTCTGATCTCATTTATTTTAATGCAAGTAAATAATCTTTTGGTATGTAGTCTGTGTCATTCAAATTATACTAATTTTTTAATACCTTGAATTTATTTTGTCATGTATGTTGTGGAAAAAAGCATTTTTACTCTCTTTCTGCTCTATTTTAAATTTTATAAGTGATCATCCTGCAAAATAATTGCCTGTGATGATACATTATAACCTAATTCTTACATTTTGATAATGTATTCCCAAGTGCCATCTTGGAAATGAAATAATTTTATAAATATCTAAAGCTTCTAATTGATAGACTGTGAACATCTAAATATTTTCAAATTATGTGTTTGTTGCAATGTTTATTAATGATAATATTCTATTTGAACTATTATATTGTTTTCATGGAATTCTGTCTTAAAGTATACTTTATGGCTTTCTAAGCATTTCACAGTATTTTTGGAAACCTTTTTACATTGTTTCTGACATAATTTTCTATTTTGCATTCATGATTTGCAATCTTGGGGGATTAATTGGAGAGTATTATGGTTTAATTAACTTAATTCTAAGTAAGGATTACTGTTGATTAAAGTTGTTGCACAGTTAATATTGAGGTATTCATTCTAGGTAAAAGTTTATTTTAATTTTATTTTATTTATTTATTATTTTTTATCTCTCTTCGAAGCTGGGGACTAACATGGTAAACCTTTAATATAGCTTGCATGATAGAAGCATTTATGTCAATATCTCAGAATACAGCTTTAAGGATCAAATTAAGAAACAAAATAAATTTTGCACTTCTATTTCATTTTCAAGAATATGCAAATATGAGTGAAGAAAGCTGCAATTTGTATACAGTTAAACAGATTTCTTTAATTAAAGTTTCCTTCATTTACAGAAAATTATATATCTTTAAAAAAAAATAGTGCAAAAATGCTTGCTGTCTTTAAACTGCAGAGAGAAGAAAAAAACATTTAAAGACAAAAAATTTTAATACAAAAATTTGATGTTGGCTTTTGTGTTTTGATATATAAAATTGTGATTATTATATTAGCAATTTGATAAGTCAATAATTTATTATATATCAATGTTGAAACTTGACGTTAATGTAACTGAACTAAACTTCGGAATATTACCCTTGCAACAAAATAAAATGTTCTACATTTGTTCTTGGAGACAAATTTCATAAATGCGTTTTTTTATATATATTTGCAAAATAATCTGACCTTTGATATCTCCAAAAAGAAGATTCAAATATTATAATAGATTGCCAATTTTTTCAAGTATCGAAATCATTGTAGTTTCCTCTTTTTGTATCCCAATATTTTTGTTATTCGTAATTATTGTATACATTTCAAATAAAAGATAAATAAAAATAATTTCTGCCTTTTATTCTTTTATATAGAACGTTTTTTCATTCTAAAATATTATCTGTTTAAAATCTTTTGTTAATTTTTAGAAACTACATGTTAAAATTGACATGAATTACAGAATGTGAATCATTTTGAAGGTGATTCAATTTAACTGTTCTATATCCAAGTTATCAGTATATTGTGTATAATTTTAAACAAGTTTGTGTTTAAGTAATTATTATTTTTTTATTTTACGTTTTTTCAATTGTAGCATATACAGATTTCTTATTTTTAAAGAAGAAATGGAATTAATTTTATTTTTCGTAAACTCGGTTTATTGTTATATCTAAATACAAAGAAGATCCCGTCGTTCATATGACATGAAATATTTTTTGGATTATGAATGATACGCTATTATTGGTGGAAATATTGAGGGGGTGTATTACAGGTAATTTTATATTTTAAGATAAAAGTGGTAAGGGGGCTGTATATTTAACTGTACCTTTAAGTTTTTCCATCTCTCATGTTTTGAAATTTTAATTGAAACGATTTTTATATTTTATTATTTAATTTTTAGCACTCTGTGATTCATGTTTTTAAACTGAAACTTTTCTACTCTTACCTTTTAACGCACGTCAAACTTATGGGGGGGGGCACTTTTTTAACAATTGAATTGTTAAGAGATCCGTATGAACTTTACAGCATATGAATACTTTTCTATTCACTTTAATTTTTACTTTTAAAAGAACTTATAGAAAGATTTAGTTCTAACGAAAATGCAAAATAAAAACTTTTTGTTTAAAAAAACATTTTTTTTTAAATGGGACTAATATTCTTAATTTTTATTGAGAAATAATAAATTTATTTTAAATAAACATGTATTTATTTCATCAAAAATAAACTATAACTGATACTTGGTGAACAATCTAAATCTGATTTTAAAAGTTCTTTAACATTTGATTGAAATGATTTCACTTCATATAGCGTCCTAGTAATTAACATAATTTTAAGTCAGTGAGCATAATATCGTATAGTAAAGTTTAATAATAAGTTAAATAATTTTCTTCTCTTGTATGGACTGTTATTTCATTTTTTTAAATAAAATTTAAATAATTATGTGAGAATCTGTTTCCATTATCAGTGAGGTGTATTTTAGTTGAGATTGCGTTATTATTTCTTCATTTTCTATTATTCTTCATCATTTGGTCTTCCCTTGACACGATGCGAATAGTTAATCTTTGCATATAAATATTTATTATAATCAAAGTAGCTGTTAAATACTTAATTACCTTGATTTAAATATGTAACCATCATGTGCTGTTTTGAAAGTAAATTAGAAACATTTTCTTGGGGCCCAATTCCCCTGACGGAAAATTTCTGCAGCTCTTCTACAGACGAAAAAGCGAAGAATAAAAGAGGAAGTATGGACATTTGAAACTCATTTATGATCAAAATGATCGCTGAGTCTTTCTTCGTTAAAATCTATATCTTTATATATATATATATATATATATATATATAATATATAATTATTTTCATTTAATATATGAATGCTGAGATAATTGAAATATGCTGAGTAAAAATTATTCATTCTGCTTGTCTTCTTACTTTTACTATCTTAATAGAATCATTTATATGTTCTAGCTGCTTTTCAATGTATTCGAGGATTATAATTTCTTTGAAGTCTTAATTTAACTTTTTTCAATGTGAATTCGAAATGGTGTAAGTAGGCAGGAAGAAAAATCACAAAACGGGCCAATACATTTAATCATTTTTTAAAAAAAATCAAGAATGTTTTACAGAGTCTAAATTAATTTTTAAATAAGTTTTTCATCAATGTTTAGCTCGGTGTCATGTATAAATTTGTTAGATGAAATTTTTGGCATTTAAGTGTGAGGATACCTTTACTTTTCGATTATATATATATATACGCGCGTGTGTGTAATGATATTTTAAACTCTAATTTCAATTCTAATTAATTTCTAAAGTTTTATCTTCATTTAGCCCATATCAAATTCATTAGAAAATATTCTCTTACAAGTAGTATTTCGTGATCCCATTCCAATTTTTCTACTTATTTAATGTAAAAAAAAAAAAAAAAAAAAAAAAAAAAGCTTTGTAAAAATGCTTTCGTCAGCGGTTCCCACGCTCCGAGTGAAGGGATACAAAATTGCTGATCGAAGCAAATTCTTTTTAAAATATCCCAATAATTTCCTTAGCTAATTCGACGCGTATAGAGAAATCCCTATCAAAATCTTATGGTATATAAGACCAGGGATAATTAATTTCCCTCTCTTTTACCTTCTTCTTTTGTGCCGTACTGTGAGCGGACGTGTTTTGTCCGTGCTGCTTGAGCCTCCCGAGATGGGAATAAAATGAATTTATAAAATTCAAAGTGATCGACCACGACTCAGCTTCAAAAATTATGCTTGCTTATATATAGATACATAAAAGTAAATCGAATATTGAAAAATATCGAGCTACATTTTCTAGACCTAAATTTCAAATTTTGTGAATCTAAGTAATTAGTCTTACCGCTGCCGAACCAATTTACAGAGTTTAAAAAACACACACAAAATTTATTATTTCGTTTTTTTCCCCCTTTTCTTTTTTTGAATATAACGTTATGCTTATTGGACAAGAGTATATGAATTAGCTATTTCTTTCAATGCATTAATTTGCTAAATGAATATTTATATTAAAAGTTATTTTCAATTAAGTAGTTTAGTAAGTAAATTTTAATCTCGTGAACTAATATGCTGATATGTTAAACCACAAATAAATTGAAATCTCGGATATTAACACTAAAGCTACCACGAGCCGGTCAAATGACCGCTTCCAATGGCAATTCCAATGTATCGGTGAAATGCCGGTAGGTTTAGTGTTAAACTGGCTTCTAAAGAGCACGAATATTTATACAAATTCATTGATACTCAAAATTTTAAAGCATTAAAAGCTGGAAAATAAATAAATAATACAGATTTCCTTTTCTTAAGCATAAAATTTATAAACTGGTATACTATTTGTAAATTACGATATGTATGGTGCAGAAATCATTCAGAATGCTCTACAAGACAGGTTAATAAACTTAAAGCTACCAAATTTGGTATATAATTTCTTATTAGAAAATAGATGTTCGTTAAAAAGGGATTTTTAATTAGATGTTTAATCAAGCATTAATCATAATTTTTACGCTGTTTCTCTAGAACTTCAGAGCATATCATCGTGCAAAAACATTTTTATACCATTTTGAGATTATAGTCCAGTGACCTTGGCATTTTTCTTCCGGAAAATTTTAAGTCAAAGTCTACCTCCCCCCCCCCTTTTTTTTTTCAGAGGCGTTATTTATTCCATTTTAAATGAAATCTCAATCTCCGACGCTCTAATGTACACTTCCTCGTTTGGAAGAAGGTAATAATGTTCTATCTTTTCAAGCTGGCCATGACCTAGTGACGAAGGAATTTCAATCGGGGAAAAAATATGGCTTAAGCTTTTGTTGCTTTAATCATTTCAGTAAGTTTCCAGTATGACTGTCACAAATTTTCCTCCTACGAAGAGGTGAACTTTATCTTCTACATGGAAAAAAGGGAAACAAAATGGGGTGTTTTTTCACTTTTCCCTAATTACTCGAAAACCGTGTATTAAATCCTTAAAAGAAATAGCAAAACGACGAGTTTTACGGCATTAAAATCTATATAATTTCAGAAATATTAGTGCTAGCTGTAATTAAAATTCTGAGGGTTTTCAAGTTTTCAAAAAAAGGTTTGATTAAGAAGGCACATACAGTCAAATAAGTTGTCTAAATAATGTTTTTACGCAAAGGTATTTGCTTTTGTATATGTTTGTTTACCAAAACCAATAAGCTTGTGAGAAGCGGAAGTTTGGAGAGGGAGTTCCAGCTAATTCATGCCATATTTAATTAACTCTTGTTCAAAATTGTATGGTTATTCCAAAGTGGCGCCTATGTAGCTTCTAAACTTGTAAAAAACTTTAAGATAACTGTCCTACACATTATCAGACAAATTTTCTATGGGTTTTTTTCCCCCCGACTTGAATTGGGCGAGGAAGCAATATGTGAAGTTTCCATGCATGGCACTTTGTATTTACTTTCTTTTATTCTCTTTCTATTAAATACAAATAAAGTTAGTGAGAAA
>JAPMOR010065988.1:2416392-2451734 GCA_026543865.1 Argiope aurantia
TTTCTTTTATTCTCTTTCTATTAAATACAAATAAAGTTAGTGAGAAAAAAATGAGAAGAATAAGATTAAGCATGCATTGAATATATGAAGGTATAAAGAAAGAAAGGAAGAAGAGACGAGAGTTCCAGTTTTTTGTAAAAAATTGGGTTTCTGCAATTGAGTTCAAAGATACTGTGATGAAAATGATAGGAAAAATAAAGGATGACTGTGCGCATCGTTGACACAAGCAATTTTATCACAATTGATGGCAGATATCATGATACATGTTTTATTAAATTTTCAACAAAACTAACAGAGAACGAAGCATGTCATCCTTTCGACGAATAAATGAGACCATGAGCAAGATTTTTTTTCCTACGTTGAGAATAATGATAACTACCGATTTACCCTTTCTGAACTACACGATGTTATTAATGTTTTCGACTCGAAGCCTGGAAAAAAAAACTATTATGGATAAACTTGTTTAACGGTACGGTAATAGGCTTACAACTGCTAGGAAAGTGAAAGGATCAACCGTCCTCTGTTTTCGAGACAGAAGCTATAATGTTTTAACGAAATCGTGGTACGGAAATTATAGATCTGATCTTCAAAAAGAACATTTAAGATTGGCATGAAAGGTTGCTAGAATATTTTTCTTTGTATTATGTGAGGTGGATAATTATCCTCCCATTACTAATGTCAGCACCAGCTTGTCTGATTCATTGATTTTTCGGATGGAAGAAATCATCTTGAAATACAAAGGTCTCGGTAGAGGAAGCAAATTGTAATACCATTATGTCTGCTGTTTACTTTGGTCATTTGTATCACTCTTACCCCTCCGAGTATCTAGTTGCATAGACACTTTTACTTCAGACGGTTAATAGACATTTTATCTTCCTTGGATTTAGTTCTTGCAAAGAAGCAGCCCTCTATGAATCTTCGAATATATTGTAACTTCATTCCCTCAATATCGCTGTTTCATTCAATATGTTGAAGACAATACAGATCGTTATATTTCAACAGTCGATAATCTGAATATATTTTGTTCAATGGGAATATTTCGAACTGTTGCTCCTCATGATTAGGATAATGTAGGTATAATTACCAAGGATTATTAATTAGGATCCCTGTATAATTATCAAAATTGAAGGAAAGAGTAAATGCCATAGGGCTAACCAAAAGCACACAAATACCGATCAGAATTTATAATAATTATGGGTTTAAAGTTCTGAAAAGATTATTGTGGAGCAACTTGCTTGTAGTCCAACATCTATCTCCGATTTGCTGAATTTTGATGTCTTAGGAGTTTGCGTCAAATGTAAAGGAGTACTCAGAATTCTTTAATGGAGTTGGTTCATGGAGCTCTTGATACAACATTAGGAACACTGAAAATCATTTATCATGTAGGTACCTTTTATAAACAATCTGTAAGGGATTACAGTACCATGTATGTTATTGAAAGCTGTTTCAAATGCGGCTACATGATTTGTGTTTTAAACATTTGATCAACTCCTTTACGTCAATGCAAGGGGAATTGTTTCTCATCCGATAAAACTCGAGAATCTCTGAAATAGTGGTGAGAATAGGGAAGATTTATATGTGCATGTCCATCATCTGATCGATTGGTTTCATCATGGAAGGCGGTGGCCTTCATTTAACTTAAGATAACAAAAGATATATGTGAAAAAAAGGGATGTGGATATTAATATTTATTATAGTGTATGCAAAGTGTCACGTATGGAAACTTCATAGACTGGCCTTTCCCCCCCCCCCCCTTTTTTTTTAATTCCATGTAAAGGAAACAGTAATAAATTTTCCTGGAAATTGTTTAAGATAGATGAATTAAAGTCCCATTTAGAAACTATTTGGTATGAACTACATAATTTTGAACAATGGTTAATTAAATATGGCACGAACTAGCTATAACTCCCTCTGCAAACTTCTGCAACACACTGGCGTTCTCGTTTTGGTACATCAATATATATACATATAATATGCCCATAAAAAGTATACATTTTTGCATATAATCATTATTTTAACAACTTATTTGACTGTATGCGTCATCTTAGACATGCATTTTTTGAAAATTAAAGAAAACATTAGAAATTCAATTAGTACTAACACTCACACTTCTGTAACAAAGTATATGATATTGGTATTTATTTTATGCAGATTTTAATACTCTATAACATTTTCTGCTCCATTTTTAAGTATTGAATGTGTGGTTTTCGAGTAATTTAGCTAAAAGTTAAGAAATACTTCATTTTTTCCTACCTAGAAGCCAAAGTCTATTTCTCCTAGAGGGAAAACTTGGAATAGTCATACTGAATACTTCCCGAAGTAATAAAAGAAATACCCATAGTGAAAAAAATTGAAAGTGAAATGAAGTGAAAAAAAGAATACCCATAGTTTTTCCCGACTTAGTTTTCCCCATTACTAGCCTATGGTCAGATTGCTAAGATAGAGTATTCTTATCTTCTCCAAAATGAGGAAGCGTACCGTAGAATATCGGAGTATTTTTGATGTATCGTTTAAAATAACATGAATAATATATCTATGAAAAGAAAAGAGGCTTAAAAATTCGTTGAAAGAACACCTATTTTCTGGCTAATGTTATCGGGTTGTTTAAAAAAATGTTTTCAGAGATACAACTTTTATTTTCATACAATTTTTTCTTTAATAAATTTTTTTTAAATGTTTTAACTTATATTTTACTACACATCTTTTCATTATTTAAGTGATTGTGCTTGTATTCACAGACGTTGCGACGATATGAAATAATTTTTTGTATGTATTGTATCCCTATTATATGTTTAAAAATAAACAACGTAGGCAAATCAATCTAACTCTATCATGTTTTTGAATCTCCTTTTTAAAAAAAAAAAAACATTTTTTCCCCTCTCTTTCCTGGCCTTTCGGTTATCAATCACTTTTGTCATTTCGTACTATCGACAAGAAAAAGGGAAAGGATGCCATGATGATTCCAAACGGACCATCTGAACCAATTAAAGAATCTCTTTTGTTGGTTCCTGATATGGATAGTATGAAATGATATGGTAGTAGGTGAGGGTTAAGAAAACAATAAAAATCTAGTTTGAATGGTCCTTGCATTTGTCCCTCCATTAGGGTTTTAAACTTTAGCTTCTTGGTGGAAAAAAGGAAGTGAAATGAAGTATTACTTAAATTATTCCTAAACTACTCGGAAACCATACATTCATTGCTAAAAGAGAGAGGGGGGACGGGGTTGAGCGATGTAACCCTTTGTAGAAAATGGTCTTTTCTTTCTTGTTTTTCAAATTCCTTTATACGGAAACGAAAAATAGCCAAAGAGATAAATTGACCTAATCTAAGTTTCTTATTATACTGCGACATGGAATTATTAACTATCTTTCATTTTTTTTTTTCAGTGCAGGTGAATGCAAGTCCGTTATGGGAAATGATTCCTTCTTCTCTATTCCGGCTCCAGTGACTTTTCATGAATATCATGGAAGGAATATAATTCTTTCCGAGAATAACACTGTAGCTTACAGGAAATCTGGATATGCTTATGGAATAACATTTTCTAAGGAACCCCTTCTGCCTGGTGAAATATTTCTTTTAGAAATTGAAAAATTTGAGCATGGGTGGATTGGAAATTTGAGATGTGGTTTAACTCAAGAGAACCCTTCAACAAATTTTGAACTACCTCAGTATGCTCTGCCTGGGCTGGTGGATGGAGGACAAAGTTGGATATTGCCAATTAGTGCTGCTGATATGAACCTTTTTGATCATACATGTATAAATAAATTATATCCCGCAATTTATGGTAAGATATCAGTAGCTATTAAAAAAGTTTTTTATTACTCTCTATTGTTTTTAATCATCGGGTAATTTTTTTATTAGCTTTATCGTCTTGAGATATATACAAGCGATGAAATTTAATAGTTGCCATAAGGGGGCAACGCGAGTCTTCTTTTCCTCTTCCCTAACTTCAAAACCAGATCTATATTTGATTTTAATGTGAATTATTCTATAGGAAGTTCAAGCTGCAAATTTTGAAAAGATGCAGCAACAAAACTTTTAATTTGGAGTTACTTTCAACACAGTTGAATTCAGTATATCGTTTATAAAAAAAATGTAAAGTAATTTTTAAAAATATTAAAAAGTGATAAGGTCGAATTTTTAAAAATACCACAAAACATAATCTCCAGTCCTTGAGGGTCCTTTAATCAGCTACATAATTTGCCTATTTATTAACCGGATCCTAAGTGACAACTAATTAATTACAGGTAGTGTAACATTAGCACTAGCTTGAAATGTTTTTTACTTTGATGCAGTGATCAATTTTGTATCCAACTGGTTTGCAGCGATGTTAATGTCTTAGAATACCTACAATAGTACCAATTTTATTGATGGAGCAACTTCTTTTAAAATCTCTGGAACAGTTCGATAGCAGGTAGCATAAAGTATCTCCTTTTTCTTGGAATCAAATCATAATCACAGAAGCTTAACTATGCATAGAGCAATTCCCAACTCTTGCAATGAAAGAAATCAATCACAAGTTGCTACCGAACTGTTGAAATGATTTTTGAAATTATACATTAAATTCAGCAGAATGGGTATTATGTCAAGTGCATTAAAATTATGATGTTGGCTTTGATACAAGGAGCAGAAAAAGAGCCGCGAAACGAAATTGCTATGAAGTCTTAGCAGAATATATTCTATTTTTACAATAACAAGCGAAACAGCAATCTCAAAATCTGAATGTTCTATATTGTTGTCACATTTTATAATTTATTTTCTTATGATTTCTTTGAGTTTTTGTAATTATTGTTTCCTATTTATGTGACATTATTTCAGTGAAATAGAACTCTTTGTGTTGATTTAAGTTAACATTGTTATCATTATTGTTTTTGTTTTATATCTTGAAAATAATTTTTATGAATCCTCTACTGTATCAGATTTTAGACTGAATAGCTCTACTAAATAAAGAAAATTAAATGATTGTTTCAATCCTTAATAATTTGTTTTTGTGAAATGCGCTTTTTGGTTTTTAAACTTTTTTTTTTGTTTGCATATAGAATTTCTTTGAATCTCTTATACAACAGAATAAGCTGTATGCAAAATTTTAATAATGATACCATACATATTTACAGAAAGATTTTCCCCTCTTTTGTAAAAATAATAATGTCCAAAGTGCGGGGTTTTTTTCTTCTTTTTTTTTTTCTTTTTTTCTTTCAAACAATGCAATTTTTTTCAGTATGCAAAAAAGCAGTAATATTTAAAAACCTTGTTCGCTTTCTTAATTAAACGCTTAAATTTTTGTATTGTATAAAATGTAATTTGATATTTAATTTACACTTTCTAAATTTCGATGTGGCAATTTTTACGGTGGTATATTAAAATGGATACGAGTTAATACTGAAATTTTGAACATTTATCTGCTTGCAAAATTGCATTGAAGCTTTATCATTTCATTATATTTATATATCATAAGAATCTTGCCACAGTATACTCTCATTTTGATAATCAATGTTCAATTCATTTGAGCTTGTGATGTCTGTTTGTTCCATGAACTCTCTTTACCTGCATATCAGTAAAGTTATTACAATAATACTTAACTTTCGTTTCAGTCTGAATTTAAGTGTCTATGACGGCTTTTAATTAATTATCACTGGTTAATTGTGATGAACCTTATAGAAATTTTATTATGTGAACTTGAAAAACCAAAATGATTGGGTAAATGAGGCCTGAAATCTTGATTAAAAATACTCTCAAAAATGCCGAGGGCACTTTCTAAAGTTATGTTGTTAATGAAGTATTCTAAAAACCTTTTATAGAGGTTTTTTTTTTTAACCTTCAATGTATTCATGTGCTTAATTTTCTTTTTAGAGAGTAATAATCATATACATACTAGTAGAGGAAGTATACCAACTAGTATTTTGCTGCCAACACGTCATAAATTACCTAATTTATCTAACTCTGACGGTGAAGACTCGGTACATAGCGTGTCATCTCTTTTTTCCGAAGAAAGTTCGGATGAAAACTACAATGAAAATGAGTATGTTTATATATAGGTAGAAAAACTGAATATATATTTCTTTTTATCTTTAGAGTTTTTTGCTCCTTTATATTTTTATTATTTTCATATTGATATTAGCGAATGCAGGTTTATCTTAATTTTTATCTGTATTTTTCATTCAAAATCTTATTTATAATTTCAATGTTGTCATAATTATATATTATTTGTGTGTAAGTTCTAAAATATTTCTCTCTTGGAACCTTACTTTAAATATATCTATGATTTTTGAAAAAAAAAAAAAAAAAAAAGTGAATGTTTTCTTAGACATTAAAATAAATAGTTTTCTAATTTGTGTTAAATCATTTTAGAAATATGTATCCAGCTGATGTTGGAAGCCGTATTGGTGTGACTTATGTGATACGAGATAATTTAGCTGAGATGTACATGTTATTGAATGGGAATGTTTTTGGACCCTGTGCTACGGGTATTCCATATAGAAGTGGTCCAATATATGCTGTCATTGATTTGTATGGTACTACAAAGCAAGTTCGTATTATACAGACTTTTGGTAGTAAGTATTTTCATTTAAATATATAATTCAGAAAATATTTTAATGCAATGAAGAAAAGTTATGCAGTTCAGTGCTCTTAATAAGTTTTTACAAACCATTCTTTAATTGCAATTTTTATCTTCTCTGATTTTCATAATTTATACTTTATCAAGGCTTAATTCTTTGATTGATTTTACTGTATTTTTGTGATAGTACTATAAATATCAAAGTATCAATTAGACTGAAAAGGCATATTCTCTGTTTCCAGTTTCATTATTCATTCAGATTATTTAAATGATTAACTTAAGATCTATTTGAAAATTTTACTGAAATTTTATTTGGTAGTATGAAAATTACCAATTAATGATTTTCATAAACTATTTTTAAAAAAACTCTGAAATAAATTGTATTTATTGGAAATGACGTGGTAGATCTGCAGGTGTTTTTTTTATATGGATGATTCTGTGTTTCATGGTATGAGCACTTTGACTGTATCCAGTTCGTTACAGTGAGAAATGACATTCACTGCTTAAAACTTTCAGTGTTATCCAGTCACTGCGATGAAGAAGCTCTTTCAAAACTGGAATATAACCTTCTGAAAGACATATTATCAAAGCTTGGCATAAAAAGATGTCGGCAACAGGAACCTGGTACATTATAAAATAATTCCTTCAAATAAATGTGGCGGGGGCGATTTATGAAGCTGTTTTATACGATCCTGATTTTGCTTCTTCTCCATGCAAGTAGGGAACTAATAATCACAAAGTCAATTATGAACAATATGCCTCAGAAAGAAATGTGATTAGATGATACAAAATTCATATTCTACAGAAATAAAAATCAAGTAACAATATTCAAAATTATTAATTTTCTGAAGAATGTTGTTAAAATAGCTGAGTTCATGTTTAAGGTGTTATAAAAAACAAATGTTGTTGCATGATTCAAAATTCTTGTGAAGTTCAACATATTGAGAGACAGCTCTAAAGTGAATGTATGGTGTAGCAATGAGTAATGAAGTAAATGGTTGTCTTTTTTGTTAAAATACTTTTAGTGGGGATATTTTTATGTATATACTTTAGAATTATATTCCACATACCAAACAGATATTTTTTGCAACTGGTTGATGCTCTGCCACAATAATCAACACATGTAAGAGATCATTTGGACAACCGCTCTTCTGAATACTGAATTTGATATTGCAGGCCCATAGCATGGCCTTCGAAATCCTGAAATTTGAGCCCTTTCCCTCCACTCAGACCTTTCTTCTGGACATGCATTGAGAACATGGTCTTTCAACATGTAATACAAAACTTGAAAGATTTGCTTTGAAAACTCAGCACCGTAGTATAATCGTCAATCAACCTGTGCTGAGAAACATTGTATGAGCTGGAATACTATTTAGACGTCTGTTGTATTACACGTTGTGCTCAATTTAGAAGTACTTAATTTATTTTTAAGGATCAATACTTCTAACTTTATGATGTGTATTAAAATGTGTTTTTGTTAGTAATTTCCTTATTGGTAATTTTTGTTCTTAATAATGTCCTATACAATGGTGCAAAGATGTGAAATTTTTTATGGCATTATCTCAAACGAATATTAATTGTATTATTAGTTATTTTAACAAATTTTGATGTCTTCTGATTCTTGAAATAGTATAATTTTTGCCTTAATAGGAAACTTATGTACATAATTCTAAATTATTGATTGAATAGCAGTTGTCCCCAAATTTTCTTGGCCTTTTTTTAAAAATAGATCAAGGAAATTGATTTTTTAGCACTAATGATTTCTAGAACAAATTGAAAAAAGTCATGAAGAAATTAGTCTTCTTGCAGGGAAAGATTGCATTTGTTTATATTCGAATTAAAGAAATAACTCACTATATGCTATTGTTAATGAAGTGCATTAGTAAAAATGTGACTGCTTTTGAGAAATGTATGCCAATAAAAAATTTATTTGAATAAATTTCAATAACTTGAATTACTTAGCTTTTGACGTCTTGAATTTTGTTTTTTTACTGAATAAAAACTAATACATCTTGCTAAAGTTTCCAAATTTATGTTGTCCATTCGAGAAAACTCCTACAAGGCAAACTACGTAAAGAAGCCAGCTCTTTAAAAAAATTTGAGAGGCATATACAAAACTCAACTATCACAATGATGCTATTAGGTCTCTAATCACTACGGGTTCTTAAAATAAAAGAAACTAGTACCATTGAAGTATTCTGAAAATGATATCGCGTTGCAAAAACATAACAGAAATTAAAGATTTTTTAAACATTTTTATTAAGTTTATGAGCTGTCTAGGAAACTTACTTGTACTATTTTTTTTTTTTTTCAATTTTAGATATATATTTGCAATAAAACAGGAAAATCGTAATGAGTAATGAAGAGAGAAAAAGGAAAAGAGTTGTAGAAAAGGACATAGTTGATGAATGTCACCAGAGTCTAGAACTGGCCTTTAGTGAGGCTTACATTATGTGTGTTTTTATAAATATGCAAGCATTGTTGTCTCGTATAAATTCGAAATAATTCATAGTGGCAAAGTTTCTAAGAAAGAATTTCTTCCTAACATCCTTGAAAAGCGTGTAAGCGTAAATGTGAGATACGTTATATTGATCAAAAACCTATCGGCATTTTGCTAATTTCCCTTAAAAATTGTTTTGGTGGAGCAGGGAAACTCCACATAGAGTACTTAATTAAGGAAGAAATCGCAAAAGTAGTTATTAATGCATATTTGCGGGAAAATTTCATAGTTAATTTTTGCATTAAATGACGTGCTCCCATCTATTTTACCATTTATTTATCATCTTCTTTAACTTGAATTTAACCCATAGTTTAAGTATCGGCACATTGTGATTAATGATATCGTTCTCCATTACTTGCTTAGACAGAAAATCAGCTAATCATTTCTCTGGATCCATATATGATCCTTCTTCGAATCGGTGAAGAAGTGGACGGATCCGAGATCCTTCATGGTGCAGAGATTTTATTTAATAGATAATTTCCTGGTCTCATTTCAGTTATTTTAGATTCATAACTTTGGATCTTGAATGCAAGCGTTTATTTTAATGCATATAGAAAATAATGAAATATGCTTTTATTTTAAAACATTCAATTGCTTTCAGAATGGTGATGGCTTCTGCCGCTTACAGATTTGCCTTGTTATTTAATCTTCCGTTTATTTCCTAGATGATTAAATTTTCTACATTATAATAGACAAATCTATAATCAGCGCTATTTTTTCATTTTGAAACCATCCGTAAAAATTCTTTAGCATTTAGTTATCGCGAATATTAGTCAGAATCGCAAATATTCCATGAAATAGATAGGTTTTCCCATTGGAGAACATTCCCTTTAACTATTTGAATTAAATATGAATAAGATATTTCTTTCCTAATCTATAAATAGGCTATTTTTCTTGGCAAACATTCAAAATAAATACAACTGTGAATAAGTGAACAGTTACAAATGAAATGATTAGATGCGCTATTTATCTCGTTTTTGTGATATGTAATTACATTTATATATTCAGCAATATTGCAAAATTTGGTTAGAAAGATTATTACCTTTCAAAAATGAAAGCAAAATAATTTTTAGTTTTATGAAATGGAACATTTTGGAATTAATATTATGTATTTGAAGACATTGAGTAGGCATTTTTTGGAAATGAATTGCAGTCATTCCATAAAGCATTAAAGGCCTTTTATTTTTAATCTTTGCATAATTTTTAAAGATAAGTGGTGTGGGATTAGATTTCTGGATGAAGATCACATGCATTGCTGACTTTCTGTTATTGCTAAATTGTAGAAAATGAAAGTCAAATTAGTGTCTAGAAAATTTATAACTTCAAACTGTGAATACTTTTAACTGAATTTGCTGTAGATGAGAAATCGCGAGTTTCACAATTTGAAGCGATCCATGATGCTCGTGGTGACAGGCATCTATATAAATATAGGGCAAGTAGTAGTTACAATAATTTTACTTTGAAACGCAGAGGTAAAAAAAGGATTTATTGCACATATGTATATTTCTCCTTTTCATTTCAGTCAGGAAAGTAGTTTTCTGATTTCACTTTGTTTTTTAAAATTTGATCATTTAGGTCTAATAATATATAACTGCCACAAAAATCTAGAAAATCTTTGGGAAAGAATGTTGTATAGATTTAGTATGAGTTGAAATACAATAGAAAAATTAATATTCAAGTCTTATATTATTACAAATCTTAGTATGTTTTACTTGAAAGAAGCCACCATATTTTTTAGCCTCCTAAGTGATAAATCCTAAAATGTTTTCAGAAGTATGTTATATAAGCAACAAATTAAGCAGAGAGTAGTTAACACTATGTACACAGAGATGACAACTCCTTGCAGTCCTAGAAAAAAATTGTAAAATCCTGGTATTTCAATTATGTAAGTACCATCTGTTATCATGACGTAGTTGCTATCAGAATTTTGCAAAAAAATAAAAAATCATATTTAATTTTACATTTTTAGAAGAATTTAAAATACTGCCTGTTTTCGAATGCTCTTGATTTCCTGTCTCCTTTTTAAATGATCATTCTAAATACTTTAAAATAAAAGGAAGGAGGAGATCCTAATATAGAACAAACTTGCTACTAAGTCCTATTATAGAAAGTGTTTTGCAGAAATCTACGAACCCACAAGAAATGCTTGCTAGGTATCCTAGTATATTCTTTATCTTTCAGGAAAAGGAAAAAATTTACTCTCGAATCCAGAAAGGGTAGTTATTTCAATTAATGTGGGAAAGATATTTCAATATAAATGTATTGAAAATTATTTTAGTTGCAGAATCTTTTATTGTAAGAAAAATTAAATGAATATAGAGTTAAGTATTGATCCATACTGTAATTAGCTAATTTTATAATTGGCATTTTATATTTCAATATCTTGTTGTATATCTGTAAAAAATTATGACAGAAAAATCTTTTGTTTGCATTACAGAATTAAGTGGATTTTCTGTCTTTTGGTTTATTATTACAATCATATAATCTCTTAGTCGTGTTAAAAGTTTTTGGCGTGTTAACAATTACCAACTAGCTGTTTTTCATGATTATTTCTTGCTTTATTTTTGTGCTGTCAAATTTTTTTAAATCTAGGAGTGCATAGAATTGTTTTTGCTTGAAGTTTAAATATTACATTTCTGATCTTGAAGTGACTTTCCATTTCTATTTTATGTAAATATCTAGTAATTAATTTTTTTTTCTCCTACAGTTCCATCTTTGAAAATAGCCTGCAGAGATAAAATTTTGCAGCAGGTATCTCATTCCAGAGTCTTCCATTTGCCTTTGCCTAAAAGGTTAATTCAATTCTTAACTTACAGATCATGACAGTTGGCTTATTATTTGTTGCTAACATGTTAACTTTCACATTTGTGAGATTTTGAAATATTTATTTGTTGAATGCTCATATACTGTTATACTCTAGGAAACAGAAGTGTTACTTATCTTATTGTTGATTTGTCCTAATTTTATTTAAATTAATCAAATGAAGGCCGTGTAAATTGTTGTTATTTATCTGATATGAGAGACTGCCTGAGAGAAATATGTATGAACTGTACAAATGTGTACAAAAGAAAAAGTTTTAGATTTTTATACTGGTTAATTTTTTTGTGAATTTAAAATTGATGATATATAATGTGCCTCATCTGTATCAGCAATAATCGTGCGAAAACCTTGTATCAAATGCCCTTATATATGAAAAATACTGCTGCAATAAATTAATTTTCTCTAATAAAAGTAAAATGCCTTTCCATATTAGTCTTATGAATTTTCAGTGTTACTATCATTAAGCTGCATTTGTCTTGTTCACATCCATTTCTTTATCTTACTCATAAATAACCAGCCTTGTGTGATATCTATAGATGAAGTGGTATTCGTTTACATCCATTTTAATGCAGCCATTTTGCTATATGCTATAGTTCATTTTAAACTTGTTAACTCATGACTCGTTTCAACAGAATAGAAAGAAAAAAAATGACTCTTTTTTTTTAGAAGTATTTTCTTGCAACCATAACTGATTAGATGGTGTAATGTAATAAAGAATTCATTAACTATGATAAAATAAATTATTCTACTATTGTTTTAAGGAAATTTTTTCTCTTAATTATTATTATCTAACAATGTACACTTAATTAAAAATTTACATACAATATTTTATTAACCATCTAAGCATGTGTTTTCTTTATATTTTATGAGCCCAGTGATATAACGAAGGAAAATAACAACACAGGTATGATAGTTATTTTTCGCTTTCTTATTATATTTGATTTTAAAATACAAAAAGCGAAAGTAGTTTCCCTTCAGCTTCCTCTTAGTACTGTACCTATAATTTTGTTCCCATTATGAAGCTGCTAGCAGCCTTAGGAAATTACCGAAGGCTATTTCGGGCAAGTTTTTGTTTTGCCCTTCGAAAACAAGTTCTTGACCGCCGAAATGGATTTCATGCAAGTCAGAAAATGCCCACCGAAATTCTTGCTCTGCAAAAATGAAAAAATCATTTTCGACTTAATCGACGTCTTTGCTGGTGCAATCGGAAGAATCGGAAATCATTCTCTTTTTTAGTTCAAATATACAATGGATGCCACTAAGTATGGTCTTCGGAGATCGAGTCAAAGATCTATTAAATAAAAATTACTTAAATTTCATTTGAAATATGTTTTTAAACGGCGAAGTTTGCAGTACTCGTTTGTATTCATTTCTAACAGTTATTCACCTACTAAATTTCAATTATTTAGTATTTATTCATTTACATATATTTGACATTTGAAATAATCCATATATTCAAACATGGTGGTTTATTTCCTGAAGCTTTTATGACTAAAAGTATTTTAATGCATGGTAAGGAAAAAAGTACATTTTAAAATATGTTGCTTTATTCTGTGAGCCACTTCATAACAACATTGTGTATACTTAAGATACTTACCTAAAGAACGACTTTTGGCATATCAACCAGAAAAATCTATTAGAAGTTACGCTATTCAATACGAAAAAAACATGCAAAATGTACTAAGTGAATTTGTTCAATTTATCAAGTTATTACTAACTGAAAAAAAAATGCTTTAAAATATTTCGTACTAAAGAATAACTGAGAATAATATTTTGATACATTTAAAAATAATTTTAAAAAATTAAATTATCTATGGTTATAACTCATTATTGTAATTTATTTCTCTTATTTATTTAAATCCTAATTGTTAGATTTGCTTTAAAGGTTTCAAAATTTGATATTAAGGGTGGAAATTTTGATAATGATTAAAAGCATTTCAACTTATTTTTTAGAAAAAAGGAATTTTGTTACAAATAATTGTTGTACTACATATGAACCACGCCTTAAAAAATAAGCAATAAAAAGCTTTTATCAAAATTTTAAATGTTATTTTAAAAATGGCTTTTGAGTAAAAAGAATGTTTTCATCGAATATATCAATGTTTTTATTGGTGTGCAACAAGATTATTATTTTTGCATAAATTCTTTTGCCTGAAAAGGTTGACAAGAAAAATATGTTTAATTAAAGTTTTTAGGTGTGTAAATTTGTAAAAATTTACTAACTTTAGGTATAAATAAACAATTTTATTTATGAAAAATATAAGTTGTTCAACTAACAAAAAGAAGCATATTACTAACGTAAAAAAGTATTCCAATAGTTTTACATCATTTTTCAAACTACAATGGAAAGTATTAAATTGAAAATACTGAAGATGAAAATTAGCTCTTTTTATAGTAAAATGTAGCAATCATATAGCTGTGTAAAAACAGATATTGACATAATATTAAATATATTATTAAGAGATAAAATAAAAGAAAATAATTCAAAAGCTATAAATGATTGAATTATTTAGTTTATTATAGAAGGCGGCAACAATTAACTTTGTTACAGGTACTAACAACCACAAAAAATTAAATTTATTCTCGGCCAAGATACGTTCTGATTTTACAAACCGTAATTTATCGTATTCAGGCACATATATCCTTGCCATGGAACAGCGCCAATATTATTGAAATGACTACAAAGTGTATTTCTAACATCTTTTGCTAACTGAGCAGGTAACCTGATTTTAAATGGATAACAAGAAGTGGAAATCAAACCGGAAACGAAAGATCCTCGATAATGCAAATGGAAAAAAGTGTCGGTAATCTCCTGAAATACAATAAAAGGTAATCATCAGGAGTCTTCCGTTTTGGGGTTCTCAGAATATTGGAATATTGGTATTTCCGCCATTTACACTCAAGATTACATCATACGAAAAATTGCTTGAGTGAGATTGCCTTATCTAATTTCTTCATGCGCTAACAGCTTAAGTATGTAGCAAGTAACGTATTATGGTGGTAGGATTGGAATGGGGGCAATCAAACCTTCCAAAAAGAGTGCAGATCTCAAGAATTAGAAACCTCCATCCACACCCTACGACTTTTGGACGTCTTATTTTTGAAGAATTGGGTCCGAATTTTATTACAGAACTATAATTTTAATCACAAAACGGCCTACCAAATATCATTTATTTAAGTACTTTCGTTTTTGAGTTAATTTGTCCACATTCATAAGAATAAACAAACGAATGGATGGTAACCCATTTGACGGATTTGATCCAAATTTAGCGCATCATATTTTACATCATGAAAGTTTTAATAACCGTCTAAATTTTCGATGGTAAAATTATGGGCCAAATTTCATCCTCCTAACCTATAGCATATTTGAATTATCATATACAGAAATACGCGGACATACTTCCTTCTACAGATTTTATCCAAATTTGGATCAAAAAATTTGGTGCTAAAGCTACATATTAAATTTCATCACTGAAATCTCATGCATTTTTAATAATTGTATTTGCAGATAGACAGGCCTAATTCAAAGAATGTGTTTTTCCGTGTTCAAGGAGGTCTAAAACATGGAACATTCAACAAAATTTTGTGGGTGAATTTTTTGTCGATTACAATACTTTCTCTTTGTACGTTTGTATACTAGAAAGTAAAATGAAAGCTGTAAATTTTGTTGTTTGTTTGTCTTTTATGCAGTCGGAAAGCTTAAAAAAAATTCCTGGCAGAAATCATGCTTTTTGAAGTTTTGGTACTGTGCCATTTACTGAATGTAAAACACTCTACAGTCCAAGTTTTAAGAAGCCTCGTTTATCATTAATAATTTTATCAAATTGATTGCAAGTGATTTTTTTTTTAATTTTGTTTTTAATTTTGTATTTTATTATTCGTATAGTATAATATAGCAGTATGTATTTAGTATCTTATAAATACTTTAGTATCTTTAATAAGCAGATTATAAGTCCAGCTGCAAGGAAACATTTCGTGAATGTCTTTGCTAAAAAAAAAAGTAACCATTTCAAATCGAGGTGAAAAAGATTCAGTGACATATTCAAATATAAATGATTAACACAAAATTTTATTGTGATGGAAACGCTATATATAGAAACTAATAGCGGCAATTTGCAGTGCTGCAAAAAATTGTTATCAATAGATTGCTGTTTTTTAAATGCTACTTTTCTTATAAGTAACCTAAAATTGTTTGATTTCAAAGCCAAATATCAAGTTTGTTGCATTTAAATAGTCTAACGTGGGATATAAATTTCTTTTAGTTTTATCAGTAGAAAATTATGTGAATATTTAAAGAAGAGTTCAACTTATAAAAGTATAGGAATCTCCTCCCACATATGCACACACATTGCCATCTTTACGCCAGTCAGCTCGACAGTGCTGGCCAGAAAATAAATATCAAATAAGGTGTGCAATAAGTGATCTACAGCGTTCACTGTTTCTTACATATGATAATTAATTATATCCCTCCATAGAATAATTTTTACCTGA
This sequence comes from Argiope aurantia, assembly GCA_026543865.1. Lineage (NCBI taxonomy): Eukaryota > Metazoa > Arthropoda > Arachnida > Araneae > Araneidae > Argiope > Argiope aurantia. Next base: position 2,432,760 of record JAPMOR010065988.1, read on the forward strand.
ATGACATTTTAAAAAGCAAGCCCATGTACTTTTTTTTTTTTGATGATTGAAACAAAAGAAAATAAATATTCAATAAACCATATGTGTTTCTGACAAGTAAGAAGAATCGAAAACAAGAGTCATAAACAACCAACGAGGGAGGTATAAAAGAGAAAGAGAACGAAGGGGAACTTTGGGTAGAAGTGAAAAAAAATGATCTGCGCTCCAGGTCAGGTCTGCTTTAACAGCGACACCTAACCCCTTCAAATTGAAAGCAAGAAATAATTGCTTTTGGTCTTCAAATCAAATAGTCGGTTGTGTGCACAGTGGGTTTTTATGGATTGCCCGACGAACAACCTCGACTTGCGTTTCTCTTGCTTGTTGACTCAACTTCTGTCGGCTTTTCACATTTTTATTGTTTTCTCATTTTTGTTGATCATCGAACTTTCAAAATGAAAAAGTAAGCACCGAGCATCGAACTCTCCTAATGTAAAATTAAACGAATTAGGTAAAAACGAAAATGTAACTTAATAGCTAGATATGCCCATGAAGTAACTGATGATATTACATTGCCTTCAAAACTAGGAATACAAGAAATACTGCAAAAAAAAAAATGATAATACGAGAAAAGGAATGAATTTAGATTATAGTGCTGGAATCTTCAGCTCAGTCACTAGAATAATATTCTAGAGCTTCAACTATTGTTGCTTCATCTAGTGTTCAGCGCTCATTCTGTAAACTTCAAAGTGTTAGTGGTGAACTGAAAAAGAAAATGCCTTTGGACGTGCAAGTATGGATACTGTAGACGTTTAAAACCTTGTTCGTTCGAGACTTTAAAGTAAGGTCTAACAGACATCCATAATTTGTAATCGGTAAATTTACCTGCAATAGAAAAAAAAAGATTTCTACCGAATCTAGTGGTTGGTTCCACTATCAGAATAACAGAAAAATTAAAGACTGTTGAGGATCTGCAGAAATTTTAGACCACTCTTTTAAAATGGATGGTATCATGCTCTAACGTTTCCTAGATTAAATTCTAATAGAATTTGAGAGTTTCCATCATTGGATTTGCGAATGATCTAAGAAGTTCCTATCAGGAAGATTACGAACATTTTAGTACGATTTTGGAAATCATATGAATCAAATGCTAGGCTACAAGGAAGTATACCTCTTTCAAAGGAGTCGGCTATTTTCGATCGGTTGTAGATACTTTAAAAGCTTCTAGCTTTCTTGAATGGATTAAAGCAATTACAAGAATACATTGAACTTCAATTAACCAGAAGTGAATATTCAATGCATGATATCTTTAGAAGAAATAATTTACATATCTTCGATGCTTCAATAAAATAGATGTAGGTCTATTACAAGGACAAAAAAAAAATGCACTGGGAGAAGTTCTAACCTTTTCATTAAGAAGCCCTATAAAACCATAAATTCTCTACATCGACCTACAACCGAAAACATTATTAGAACTACAAAATTACATTTTTCGAGTTGCCGACGCATATTACGAAGAAAATAGATGCATAAAAAATTGTATACACTTAACCATTACCATCATGTGCATATGAAAGAAACTTCAATACTTTGCGCATTGTTGAAATTTATATGCTCAATACTATGCCTTAGATGCCACGTGATGTTAAAAGTGTCAAGTAGTATTAGGCCAAGAAACTTACATTTGCATTATATAGTAAAAAAGTCTGATTAACTAGCCATCTTTTTCAACCCGCTTATTCGTATAGTTTATTGATTATTAGACTGTTAGACTATTAATATGTAACATATTTTAGAATTTCTCCTTGTTATTTCATGAACCTGAAAAGCGTGCATTTAAATGAATTAGTTTTACAATGAATTATTGCGCGTGTAATTTAAAAAATGGGTATTGTACAAAACAAAAACAAAAATCCTACTTACGTTGAGTTAATATCCAAGGAAAGCAATTCTTTTTTTTTTTAATCTTAATTTTAACCCTCTGCCCTCTGTTAGGGCCTCTAATTCACCATTCAAGACGGTGCATCATTTTGACATTTTATTTATTTATTTTATTTTAATTGTTGAAAGCGCCTACAAAATAGTAAAAAGATGTAGACTCATTTTTTATGGAAATTGAACTCAAAACAATTGTATGCATTTTTTTTTTGATGTTATAAACAAGTAAGTATATTAAGTACATAAAAATAATGAATAATTATGTTTAATAATGTTAATTATTAAATATGATGCATGAACATTAATGCATCGAATTACTTTTCCGGGTGCAAAGGTTAACACTGGCAAAAGCACGTGATTGAATATTTTGATGATTGAGTTTGAATTTCATCATAATATTAAAAACATTGTTAGAGATTCTTTTTCAAATTAAATTAAAGAAATTGTATTGAAATGAAATTGATATCATTGAAAAGATAATTTTTTTTGTTTTAAGATCGTGAAAAATTATTTTTATGAAATAATAATTTTGGAAGAAATGAACAACAATTTCTATAAGTGAAATTGTTGTTCAGTAGATAAGAGATTACCTATTTGCCGGCAGTAAACGCAGTCACTGCCACGTCTGATATTCGGAAGATCTATCTAATTAGATGACCCCCTTTATTACTATCTCATCTAAAATAGAGAAAGAGCTTACGATTAGGTAGGTGGTTCGGTATAATTAAATAGTTTCTGTGAACCCTGGGTGAGCTACCTTGCAATCAATGCAATAAGCATATTTTCACTCTCAGTTTCAATTTAATGCCATTTTTTCATCTTGATTTCTCTTGCATCTTCTTTCTTCTGACTGAATGGAGATATCGGCGAGTACTCTTCTGATGATTTCTTATAATATTTTGTAATTCCATAAATTAGCTAAGCAAAGCAATGAATTAAGTGTAGCTGTAAAACTTTCAATGAATTAACTTGAAACGTTCGTATGACGTTTATTTGCATTTGACTGTTGCCATTCAACAATAAGCAATGAGAATGATTTCTGTGCCACGCACTTTGGCGCTATTTACACTGGTGTGCAAAACTTAAGCAACAGGTATGTTTTTTGCCATAACTTCACAAGAAATCATCTGAGAGAGATGAAATTCAGAAATGAGATACAGCATTTTGTTCTGAAAGAATGACGAAAGCATAGTTGCGCAGAAATGAATACAATGCATACAGTATGGAATCAAACAAAAAAAGGCTTTATTCAACTCATAGTATCGTTACACATGATTGTCTGTCCAAGAGGAAGAACAGCAATCAGATGTTCCTTAGTATGGGATATGCCCTCCCCTTACTGCAATGGTTGCTTCGCACCGTCTCCCCATACTCAGCTCCAGATTGTCCAACAGTTCTTGAGGTAGGAGTGCCCATTCCTCAATCAGCATCTGTTTAAGTTGTCGGGTGTTCCCAGGAGGATGTAATCGTGCCGCAAGGCGTCTCTCCAAAGCATCCCACACATGTTCTATCGGATTTAAATCAGGGGAGCACGCCGGCCAATCCATTCGAGTGATATCTTGGATATCTTCACTTTCCAGGAGCTCCTCAACAGCATGAGTCCTGTGTGGCCGTGCATTGTCATCCATAAAAACGAAGTCTGACCCAATGGCACCTCGGAACAGACGCACATGGGGAAGGATCACCTCCTGACAATAGCGATCTCCAGTTACAGAACCTCTGTCGAAAACGTGGAGCTCAGTCCGCCCGTTCATCATAATGCCTCCCCAGACGGCAACTCCAGGACCACCGAAACGGTCTCTTTCCGTGATGTTACTGGGATGAAACCGTGTCCCGACCTCTCTCCAAATCAACTGGCGTTGGGAATCGCTTGTGGCACTAAAACGACTCTCATCTGTAAAGAGGACACGACTCCATTGATGAGATGTCCAGTTTTTGTGCTCCCTCACCACTCTAAACGGTGTCGCCGGTGGGAAACTGTCAAAGGGATGCAGCGTTCAGGACGGCGGGCGAATAGGCCACCTTTGTGAAGGCGTCTGGACACAGTAAAACGCGACACTTGTTGCCCCGTTGCTGCACACAGTTGCTGAGCAATGGCGCTTGCTGACTGGTTTCGGGTTCTTTTCGCCTGCAGGATGATATATCGCTCATCCACTGCAGTTGTTTTCCTGGGCGGCCACCACCAACCTTTCTTACAGCTGTACCTGTGGTTTGGAAGGCTTTCCAAGCGCGTGAAATGACACTTTTGTCGATTCCGAACTCTTCAGCTACATGGTCACACTACGCCCCTCCTCCAGCTTTCCGATCATTCTTCCACGTGTGAAATCGTCCAGGTGATTTCTGCTAGCCATATTTCACGAATTACTCACGTGCATTTGCAGCGAATGTCTTTAGCTGCGTCACCGTCCTTCCTTTTATTGTAGTGTTGAGCTGCGCGAGCCTTCCGCACGTGTTTTGCGTTCGCTCACGTAGCCTGTGACGTTTTGTTCCTGATATTTGCATACGCATGACCTTTGTCTTGAATTACGTGTTCATTATACTGATCGCAAGAACTCCGTTTCTGCAATTTCATGGCTATCTGCTTAAAATTTGCATTGTTGCTTAAGCTTTGCATGTATGTACATAGATATAGATAGCTGGTTTATCATATTTTCTGATGAAACATGGTTGCCTTTTGTGCTTAAGTTTGTTTTGTTTTATATTTATTTATTATAATTCGAATTTTTTTTAATGCGAACTGTGTGTTAAAGAGCACCATTTGGGAATGGTCGAAAAAGAGCATAATATATTTGTAAATATTTAAATTAAATGCTCGTGTTTAAGTATATCGCATATGTTCTAATATTCTTGCACGTTAAATATTTTTGATGAATGCAGTGAAAAAATAAATGTTAAAATGACGTTTTAAAAATTGCTAAGATCAAAAATGACATATATTATCGCAATTGAATTTGACGATTTATAATTTGACCGTCGGATCCTATTTCTGTGTTTTGTTTGAGCCCGAGTTAAATTAAAAAGATCTCTAACTAAGAAAATAAAATTACGTGATTTAAGGCTACCTTCATTAACGGTAGGTGTAATTATTTTCTTTGAAATGCGTACAGCCAGAATAATAATCTACATAGAAAAAAAATCTCTACAAATTTGGACAACATTTTTATACTCCATTAACGTAACGGGCTATACAACTAGAATATAAATAAAGATCTTCCGAAAAATTGAGATTGTCATCATTACAGCCCTATCCCACTGTCGGACGAACTCTAAAGCTACTCCTGATAATAATGTTGATATAATAAATTACTTAGAAGAAAAGAATAAAGGTATGATTGCAAGAACCAAAACCTTTCCCGAATGACAAATAACTGTTTACTTATTCCAAAGAAAACAATATCATTTATGAACTACCATAATGGTATCTTCAAGCTATGCATTCATAGGGTTATTCCAGTATATTAAGAATCCAGTATTGCTGTGGTATGCGATATTTATATATTCCTTTATTCTTGAAGTCTAATTGACACCAATTATGAGGAATCAGAATTGAAATCCTTATGATACCAACTACAAAAAAACCCTTACAATTACAATGATTTCTTACATGTAGATCAGAATAAAAAAAGAATTATTTCATTTCTTAGTGACATAGCTTTCATAGTAACAGTTCAAGCGAATATATTCATTTCCACATTTGAAGACAAAGTTCCATGAAACGTCGCAAACTTAAATGTATCCAGAATTTCACCTACTTGGCATGAAAAAGTAGTTAGTAGGTGGTTCCCTTCTTCATGGAAAGCATGTCGTTTAAAATGGCATGGCCATATCAACATATTGACAGTGGATTCAGGTGTTATTACTCTGACAATTTTTATCTTTTCTTATTTTTTTTCTAAAATACGAAATATTAAAAATTTTTGTATTGGCTTTCGCTAGGGGAAAGAGCAATAGCTGATATTTATTCATGATACATGTATTTTCTTTATACCCTAGAATATGTAATAATTAACGATATTTTATTCGATCACAGGATATACATAGTCTTAGCATTTTGCATTACATAGAAAAAAAGTATTGAGAGTTTGATAAATTTTCTTAGACATTTTTTGGAAGGGGGGGGGGATTTAGACATTTTACTATCATGTCCCAGCCTTAAAAATCATTTGGAAAATAATTCGAACAAATTTGTCTTATTCAGAACTCATTCTCTTCAACTATATAGAAAATGAAAAGAATTTTTAAAAATTCGTAGTCAAAAGGACTACTTTTATTTATTAGGCTGCTTTTATTTATTATGATATGCTTAAATGAAGAGTTCCTTTTTTTTTTTTTTTTACGACCGACTGCACTAATTGTTTTCATGGCCCTCTAAATTCAAAATCCTTTGTCCTTCTCTCGCTAATCCACTGTATGAACTTGCTGTTATTGAATTTATTGTTTAGACTAAGAATATTTAAATTCTTCTCAGTTTTAGTTACTTGTGGATTGTATTCTGAATTTTCGGTAGAATTCAATAAAAATATTTTTTAAATGTTTTTTTTTCATTTTGTAATGAGTTTGTGTGATATTATTTATATTACAAAAGTTTTTGTAGCATCCACTTAAATGCAAATGCATTGATATAAAATATAACAATACTAAAATGTTGTAATGTAATTTATGATTAATTTGTGAATAATTTAAAAGAAATGTAATTTATTGATAATTACACCGGCATCTACCGCCACTTTAAATAATTACAAATTAAGTGTTCAGCAAATATTGATATCATATATTAAAATAATTGTTGCAAAAAATCCGACTACTTAATATTTAAAATTTCCTTCAGGTCGCCATTTTGATGACATCGTATCCGATGAATAAGGCCTTTAAAACTTGGGCTCTCGCTGTTTGTAGTTCAGAAAATAACACGGACTTATTACTTAAAAGGGTAAATCTCTGCCAGAAATGAAAATTTTCTCTTTTCTCAGCTTACCGACTGCACTAATTGTTTTCATGGCCCTCTAAATTCAAAATCCTTTGTCCTTCTCTCGCTAATCCACTGTATGAACCAAAAATCCATCTTCGTGATTTATGGTTTAAGAAGCCTTGGTATATCCGAATGAAATAAAATAGTTGCAAAGATTATTTGCCAGAAATATTCATAAAATATTGGAAATTGTATTAAGTATGCACATTACTTACTAGTTTGTTTGTAAAGATCTTAATCATGTTTCTAATATCAGCTCGATATTTCTCCACTTTTCCTGTATAACTTCATCAAATATTAAAGAAAAATGTAGACTTGCTGTTTTTTTTATTTCATTAGTTTTATTTTATTTCATTCTTAATGCCTGCAATAAAATATTTTAATTTATATAAAAAGTAAATGAATTGGAGTTACTGTTTAGCTGTGGATTATGAATTTAATCCAGATATGTATTTATAAGAAAGAGAAGTTTACATTTTTTTGCATTAAATTTGTCAGTAATATAAAAAGTGCAAAAATATTTGTTTAATTTTTATGAATCAAGAAAATTTTCTTTATTAAAAGATGGAGCTATTAATTCTGTTTCTTTGCTTGTTAACTTTTGAATTGTTGGTCTTAAGGTGAAACTCAAAACAAGCAAAATTAAGTATTTTCTACATATAAGTATAATTAATACAGTATAGTTAAATAATATGCTACATGTGGAAATTTTATTTTTTAACCTGCCTCTACATATAAAGAATTTCATAGAAAATGATCATCTGGCTTTATTACTTAGTAAAGCATATTTAAGAATTCCTGAAAAATATTATTCCATTGTTTCCTGAATTTGTGTGTGTCGAAGTGTTTTGTTTTTGGGGCTTACTGTGTTCACTATGTTCCGGATACTTGGAACTCCGGGTTTATGTGGGCCATCGATTCGGGGCGGATTTTCCGAATTTCTTTGGACAGCATCCATCAATCTCTGTCGACGTTTCTTAGTTTCGTGGGTTTGTCGTGTCGAAGCACATCCCAACAACCACCACCACTCATCTTCCACTTCTTAATCACAGAAGCTACTGTTGATTTTGGAATGTTTAACTCACTGGGTATGTCCGTTAAGGATCGGCTATTTCTATGAAATCCAATAATTACTCCTTTCTCGAAGTCAGACCAACTCTGAATTTCGTGGTATCTTGCATGCGACTACTCTTTCCTACACGATATTTAAGTGCAGAAGTTGTGACGTAGATCAGAGTCGCAGATATCCTTATTTGCATGGATGTCCAAATATTTATTAGTAAATAGTGTAGTTAAAAAAATTGGAAATATATTGTCTTTTTAATTTTATTGGAATAAATAATTATTGACGAGTTATCAAAATCGCAAAAATCATACTATAGAATCCTCCAAGTTTCAATTTACCATTTCTTTCTTGATTTACCAAAAGTTAAATCGTTGATTATATCATCTCTACATATCGCTTTCCATGTGCATGATGCAATGTGTAAACATTTTTCTTGAGACATAATTTTTCTCAGTTCATTCTTAGGAATCATTCAGTAGCGATGTCTGCAGTCACGGAGTTTCATCAAAAGATTTTAAGGAACTAATAAAATGATAAAAATTAAATTAATACAAATTTTCAAATCAAAAAAAAAATTGAGCCAACTCTTAAACTCATTAATCAATGCTTGAAAAATGTTAATAATTATTTTATTATATTGAAGTTGGACATAGAAATTGCATTAAAATCAGTTTTTCAACAAAATTGTAAGCAGCCTATCCAAAATAAGTAATACAGGACTCAAACAAAACACGTTGGCTGTCACGTGACTCGCTTGTGATTCACACCTACTGTCTAATCATTACGCTCTTTCTACCCACCCAATTAGATATACGATTCGAATCAAAAATCATGATTAACCTGCGTAAACCATACATAGAAGCAAATTTGTTAATAATTTTATAAACAAATACTGGTTAATTCTCAGAAAATAATTTTTTTTCAAGATGAAAACGTTAAGGGTCACTTGAATTCCTTCAAATTTAAAATTTATTATCTCATTTTGTTCTAAATAGGAAATTTTTTCAATTATATCTGAGTTCATTTTATTCAGTTCTGATTCAGTTGTCGTCATATTTAAATGCACATGTAATACACGTAAATGTAAATACAACTCATTTGTGTAAATAACAACGTCTACACGTAACGCTCGATTCTCAGATGCGGTGCCAGGGTGTAGTGTTTTATTCCCAGATACACTATATATACAGTACCGAATAACTATTGTTGTCCATAAACCTGATACTAATATTGAATTTGTTCTAAATCTGTGACCCTATAATCTGAGAAATTATACATAGCTTTATAATTATTTTAAATCGCAAACATTCTCTTTTTATTCCTAAATTTCTTGCAAATAGGGGAAGTTTCCGTATTTGGTCCGTTGCTAGATTAGATAATTCTACTCATAAAATAATCAGCTTATGATGAATGTGTTGAAATGATGCAAATGTGGTTTGTGTAATATTTTTTATTTACATTTTATATTTAGAAATAATCAATTAGCAAAAGACGAATAGTTGTGCTCTGTGTTTTAAAACAAGAATCAATATATTTTATTATATATTCAAAGAAAAAAAATTTGTTTGTCTATAATTTTATTAAAATAATTTAAAGATAAAGATTAAATAATTTGTTGTTGTTGTCCAAAAGTTACTCAGGTAGGACCTAAAATTGCCTGAATTTGACTTATTAAATCGAGGGACTATTTTTCTCCTGTTAAAGGAATAGATAAGAAAGCTGTTATAATAACTGGTACAAAATTTTGAAAAAAATCATAAAATTGAAGTAGGAAAAAAAATGAAAGGACATCAAAGTTTGTTCAAATAAAACAGAAATTAAGACTGCTTAGTTTTTCTTATCATATGTGATGGATGAAGAAGAAAATCATATTGTGTTGTAAATGTCATACTTGGGTTCATATACTGTGTGCTGATGTGAATTTGAGAATTATTTCTCTAATACTGTACTGATTACATGGTAAACATACAGAATCTTTTCCATAACTCTATCATTTTGAAAATCCCCTGTTGAAATCGAGCATTCATAATGCAAATATATTTATAGAAGGCACTATTATTTTTATAAAGCTACCCATAAAGTTTAAAAGAAATCAAGGCCTTATCAAATGGCAATTGTGTGGAATGCGCTAATTAGTCTATTTCTTAACCAATTAAATTAATTGTTGATGAGTTTATATATTTATACCTCAAAAACTAAGATTTAAAGCCAATGCATATTACCATTTATAGCAAAAAATTTCAGTTTCCTATCTAAAGTATATTCTGCAAACTTAAATAAGAATATATTCTCTACAGACGGTAATTTTCTTTAGTTTGTGAATTTTTTTACGAAATATTCCAAAAATAATAAAACAGTTTTCGGTAAAACAGTGATGTTAGCTATATGTATAAAATTCTAAAGAATTAAAAATTTATCTGGTAAATATAATTTTTTAAAAAATATTTTCCAAATAATGCATTACATAAAAGGAGCAGAAAAAAATCAAGGGGGTTTGTTACTTTATATCTCAGAACATTTTCATAGCGTCTTAATATTAATCACATACTGTACTTCATTACTGAATGAAAACAGGTTCTTTAAATATATTTTGAACAAAATTTGTGTTTTGCATTTTGTATACTAATGCTACTTATTTAGTTAAAACAATATATAACTCCATGTATAATTGAGATTTTCTGTTAAAAAGAAAAATCATAATTTCAAATAATTTTTAAATAATTTTCTTGTAATCCACTTTAAAACGATTTTTTAAATTCAGTTCCTTTGATGTATCATTGTAATTTAATTAAATATTAAAGAAATTTTAAATCTACCAAAATTATATAATAGAAGCTATTGTTATTAGCATTTTTTATATCTTTTGTAATTATAATTATTAACACAGATGCTTCTTATTTGCCATTTAAGTTATTTTCGATTTTTAGCACTTACCTTTCAACATCTTTTGCTGCTTTCAGTCATGAAATAATCAAAATGAATATTTTTATTGATATTTAGTACATATTACAGCTTTACATGATATAATATCCAAATATTACAGCGAATTTTTGCTTCAACAAATATTTATTGAAATAAAATTCAATTTATTTAATAATGTTGAAGAAACGGTTCAATTTTCATCATTACAGTGTTATTAAAAGTTCTTTGTGAACTCAAATGTCGATGAAAATATCCTGATAAAAACGTTTAGTTAAAAAAATGTTTCTTTCAAACAAAAATCTGAAAATTCTTTAAAATGTAAGTGTTTCAAAAGGTGAAATGCCTGTGCAGATTAAAATGTTAAAATGCTAACATTTCGTATTTGTTGAAATTTTGAAATATTGTTTACCATATATTTGTAATATTTGTATAGTAGCGAAAAAAAAAGATTCAATTTAGTCAATTTTACTTGTAAGAAATAATTTCCCGTACTAAAAAACATCAAATAAATACCCACAAGCCAGTACAAATGCTAAATAAGATGATATGTTGACTTTGTCGACAAATGACCGTCTATATACACTTTTCCTCTTTAATTATTCTTGGATTTTTTTGTGAAGAATTATTTAATTGCTCTGCATAAAATACTAGCTTATAAATACTAGTTTAGAAAGAATAAAATACTATCTTAGAAAGAAACAAAAAGTTAAGGAAAAACTACTTCCTCTGGTTAAATATGCGTGTGCAATAAAGTAATGTAATTGTCATAAGTTAAAAATTAGCACTTGTAGATATTTTTATGATGGTGGACTTTTTTAAAGAATCGTTTTTTAAAGAACAATCAAATAAGAAAACAAAATTTTACGTCAAAAAATTTCTTTTGTGATGAATTTTGTTCTTGCAAAATCAATCAATAAATAATAAAAATAAAATTTCAAAAATGTTCATTATTTATTTATTTTTGAAAATTTTTCGTAAAATTTGTGTGATTGTAAGACAATTAAAATGTTTAAATAATTTTTAGAAACATTAAGCTTTAAGTTGTACTTCCAATTAACTATTTTGTTACCAAAAAAAAGTCTAATTCCCTAAGAAAAATATCAGAATATATCTTTCGTGGAGTCACGTAGATAGACTCCTGGGTACAGCTTTTGTTTTAGTTAAAAATGTTTTATACTATTTCAGTTGCTTAAATTAAAAATTTTAAAATTCTATAGTAAAATTTCTGTCAGGTACGTTGCAGTGAGTTATATTTCTGACCGTAAATCCTCAGATGTTGAGAACAATACCAGAGCCGCAACTCCACATTACCCCACTACATCACACCAGTTAAGAATATAAAAAATACAAGTTAGTTGACTTCAATTCTCTTGATATAAAGTTGCTTTGATAATGAAAATGTTGAAGAATCAAACAAATGTAGATAAGACTTTTGTAGCCAAAAAAAAAAAAAAAAAAAAATTTTGCCATTGACAACTTAATTAAAACTTGTAAAGTTTATCATGACTGACATTTTGTAACATCTATAAATCATTTTTTCTATGCCAAGATCATTAATGGAGCTTTACGTTGTAATTTATTATTCGACATAAGACTATTAATTTCTTTCAGAAATAATTATTTGGAATTATTTCGTATTATTATTCACTTTCTTTATATTTTTTATCCTTAGAAGATGAATTTGTAATATTAGACGAATATTTATTGCACATATGCATATTTATACTTTGAATAAGTATGGGAATAAATTTATGTAAATACTAAAAATATTTAAAGTCCATTTTTCCGTATTTGTCCGTAGCAACAAATGGAGTCATTTAAAAAAAATAGATAATATTGTAAATTTAAAGGGATTCAATTAGAAAAATACATAATGTTGTGAAAATAGAAGAATGTGGAGTATTGGAAAAATATTTATTTTGTGTATGCATAATTTGTGAATAAGTATATCTTAAATAATGAATACAAAAAAGTGCATGTTTGCATGCAGTAAATAATCGTAATTATATGGTAAAATTTGAAATAGTTCTACCTTACCATGTTGACAAACAAATGCCTTTACAAGATATTTTAAATTTTCCAAAAGCGTTGACATTTATTCAATAACTTTTTATTTTAGCATCAACAATGAAATCTTTAAAATATTCATATAGTTTCAAGAGAGAATATCCCCGGATATAAAATTTAACAAGATGGAAGAAAAGCGTTTTGTATATTAAATTATTCTGAAGGAGAACGGAGTAGATTTGAATATAAGCTCTTGTACCTTATGTTACAATTTAAAAGGAAGTGAAGGACGGCTCATAAAAAAATATTCTTTTTAAAAGAAATAAGAAATGGTTTTAAGGATCACTTACTTTTATTTCGTCTAAAATTCACATTTTATGTATTATGATCGACTTTCCAAGCTACTTGAAGAAATATGTGCTCGCATCAAAACGCGGAGGACGTAGAAGTTAAGACTCAAATGAACCCCAAAATTGAAAGAAAAAAAAACACGTTGATGATTTAAATATTTTTTTAGGAGTTAACTAGGCGTTAATTATAATTACTCAATCTTTTTATATTAATAAATGGAATTATGTTTGCCTCGAAAAAGATTTTGTATTCTCATTGATTTAAATATTGATAGGATGCATCATTTATCACATTCATACTTGATTGAATACGAAATGCGTTAAGCTATCGTTGTAATATATCGCCTCAGGATTTTTTAAAAAAAGGACAATTGTTCAAGCTTTTTATTTTAATTAAAAGTTTGCAAGACTAAATATACGAGGGGCAGTTAAAAAGTTACTCCGTAATTTACGCCGTAAAGTTTGGAAGACAAAATATACTTAGGGCAGTTAAAAAGTTAGTTCTTAATTTAAAATATGAAGTGTCTGTGACCTTTCATTTATATGTTTAAATTTTTCAGTTCAAAATCTAATTATTTAAATGAAAACAAAAATAAAGTTTAATTAATTTGTGTACTTCATTGTTAATCCTCAATGTACTGAGAATATTAATGTTTTTTTCTGAATATTTTTTTCTTACTTATCTTAATTATTTAATTAATCACTTTGTGGCATTTTGAAGCAATAAACTTTCTAAGTAAGTAGCAATAACTAATTGAAGTTTAGAATTCGAATAAAATTACATTTGTAATAAGTGTATATAAATTCTGAAGAAATAAAGTTCTTAAAAAGTTTTTTTATAAGTCATATTTTAAAATGTACATTTTTTTTCATTTCATTTCATAGAAGATTATTTTTGTATCTGATCTGGAAAAATAAATCCATTTATTTTTTTATATTTTTGCTGAAACCATAAAAAATGTGAATAGTGTTTAAAAAAGGGAATTATAACTTATCGGTATTAAATAATCTATATGATAATATTTTATCTCTATCTTGAATGTTAGAAAGCAAATTTCTGACCCTGTTCTTGTGCATAAATCTGTTAATTTTAAATTTACGTACATTGGGATACTTCAAATACTGAAAAAATGTAATATATATGAAAAGTTCTTTTTAATCTTTTTTAGCGTGTTTTAATTTTATGATTAGTGAGAAAATGAATAATTTATGATTAAGTGCTCCTACTTTCAAAAATAATATTATTGCTTATGAAATAGCTTATAGTATTCTCATGTAATTTAAACTACCGAAGAAAAAGTTTAAGCTTCATACTGTTTCTTCAGCTGGTTTGTACACTTGAAATAATGGAAAATTCTCTTCGCTTCTTCTAATATTGCATTATTAAACTTAATGCGAAGTATGATATGAGATATAGCTATTAACCTTTCACCGGGCGCGCGAATTTTCCTTTCACGATCGGGCGCGCGTTGTAAATTGTACAACAGGTGAAAAACATTTAATTTTAGCTGCTTTATTTTAATTTTACAAACAATTTTGCAAACAAGTAACATATAATTTATCTCTGATAACAATTTAAGAAAATATTGTACCATACATTTACATTTATTTTGTTATAGTATATTAAAACAGAAGTTTAAACGTATGAAAAAGTAAATACTGCTACAATTACAAAAAATATTAATGAATAATGAATAACTAAAGAATTATAAAGTACTTTTGGACTTACAGAATCAGTCGGACATTTCACCTGCATTATTTGCTTCAAATGGCAGGCATAGGATTTGCTTTTTTGAATGCTGTTTACATATGAACATTACGCATTTGTTATACCTCATTGTAAAGGAGGAATTTTTCATTCGTCCACACATGTAGCACGAGCCTCTCTTTTGTGGAGGAATAATTTGATTTGAAGTTTCTTCTTCCAAATTTTCATTTGAACGATAAATATCAAGGAAAGCCGACACATCACGAGGTAAAGAGGATATTTGAGCTCTAGATATGAGATGTTCTTTCATCAGGGATTTTGAGAGTGCTCTCAAGAAAATAATTCTTCGGCTGGGCTCGGCTCATCATCAACATTGTTCAGTAAAAATAATATGCGTGAATTTATACCAGCAATGTTCATCATAATATAAAATAATACAAGAGGCCCCCGTCTTGTTATTCGAGACACAGAATTAGCCGCACACATTTTATCGCAGGTGTCAACACCTGCTTTTGTCATATTGTAATCAAGAATTATTTCAGGTTTTCCACTGTCACCATCAATTTCAGCTTTATCGTGAAGGCTAGATACTAATACTACTGCTTTGTTTTTCTTCGGTACATATGAAACGAGTGTTTTATTTTTCTGAAAACCAAAGATAGAAGTACCCACAGTTCTATGTTTTCCGGGCAAAAAATCAAAAATCTGCGGGAATTTCTTTTTTATTTTTCTGTACAGTTCCGATGAAAGTAATTTTCTTCTCTAATAAGTAATCAACAAGTGGAAAACTAGTGTACCAGTTGTCAGTGGTAAGATTTTTATTAGAGTTTTCAATGGGCATTACTAAACGCTTGACAATGTCTAATGGTTTATTCTCAATTGTGAAAGGTCCAGGCGGCTGTTTTCCGATATAAATTTCCATATTGCTACAATAAAATGTTTTAGCATCACATAATGCGAATATTTTGATGCCATACTTAGCAGGCTTTTTCGGAATGTATTGAATCCAAGAGCAACGTCCTCTGAAAGGATGTAACATTTCATCAATTGTTACAAATTCGCTTGTATTAAAAGATTTCAAGCAATTTTGACCAAATGAATCCCAAATGGATCGGATGGCAGCTAATTTGTCTGATTTTCTCCTTTCAGCTCTAGTATCTATATCATCGAACCGAATACAGCGAAGTAAAAACAAAAACCGCTTATAACTCATAGCTGCTCTCAGTATTTGAATTCCAGTTCCATCAAAAGCCCAGAGATGCTCAACATTTGTATGTTGGCTTTTCATTGTGCCTATAAAATAAAGCAATCCCATCAAAGCCATAAATTTACTTCTACACGTTTGTTTACAGTTACGTTTCTGATAATATTTAGCTTCTACTCCTTGTATATATTTATTTGTGCAATAAATTACTTCATCAATCATACTCAGATCAATCAGTTTCAGAAAAGCGTCAATTTCGGAAGCAGTTCCTTTTGCATATGCAGTTGGTCCTGGCAGTTTCTTTATAATATTTTTGTTCTTGGTTTTGGAGGTTTTTACGATTTCTTCTTTTTTCCATTTTGTGATTTTATCCTTTCCCATATAACAATTTTCATCACTATTATTTGCAGTAATTTCGTCATCTGATGCAGTTATTTCAGAGTCACTGCTGTGATTTTCCTGTTCTAAATTTTCGTCACTCAAATCTGCGTCATATTCAGGAAATTGCAGATCATCTTCACTATCAGAATCTTTATTCAAAATTTTCATTAGGTAATCCTCCATTTCTATGTGATCTTTAAAATATTGTTTTCGTTTAGACATTATTTTACCTCAAATTCCATTTAAAATACTAACAATTTCACTTAGAAAGATTCTGTCGAAAAAGAATTTCACAAGCAGGCGCGCGTTGCATAAAGTACAACACCGCAGATGTTTACAGCTAAAAATGACAGGTGCAGCTGATTGTGCAATCAGAAATGCAAATAACTTTCAGGAAATGTGAAGGAAGATTCAATAAACGAATACGCATGGTGATTAACGCCCTCTATTGCCATAATTATGTTTTAAAGAAAAAACAAACCAACTGTTGTACTTTTTACAACGGCGGAAGGTTAAACTCATGATGCTGATTGATAATTGAAGTGGAAGTTTTGGGTTCCCACTTGGACTGTCATCTCCATAAATGGTTCAAGGTATAACAAATCTTTGGGAACTCTGAAATATTTTTCAGAGATAAAAATAAAAGGATTTAAAATAAACATTAAACCAATTTGATGAAAATGTTTGCATCTAAATATTCTTATTTCATGTTGGATGACGTTTGTAGGATAGGGCGTATAACTTCTGAAGTGCTTGTGGTATGTAGCATCACAATTAAAAAGGTATTACAATTTATTGCATTTACAGCTGTCGAATATTGGGCCCCAGTAGGAGATGGCCTACTTTTAGACATGTTGTTTTTTCCGTATTGTTATGGTCCTCAAAAATTTTCCCTATACCAGTGATGTGAAAATAATCCAATATCGTCATTTCCAAGAATGTGAAGAAAGTTTCTTAAGTTGCCGATTATCAACGAAACGAGGCGCCAGGATAAATAAAGCTGGCCGTATGTGAAAGTCTTTGTGACTTTTACATCTAGGTTTTTTTTTTCATCCTCTTACAATAGCAATATTTTACGTCCATTTATCATATTGGAATTTGTGTTATAGATTGACTAGAAAACTATAGCGAGGGCAGTTAAATAAGCTCGAATTGCATAATTTTTCGTTTTCAAAAGTGTAAAAAAAAAAAAAAAAAGTGAAATGATGTTTTGTTCTTGATGCCCATGGGCGCTCTCTCAATTCTTGGGACCGGATGCATTGTACCCGCCGCCCTCCTCTCATAAATGGTCCGCCGTATTTGTCACTCCAAATGTTATTCCTTTCTGTCTGATCACATTCTAAAATTACGGGGCCTCAGCTCAAATAGCCTTTACGAGTTTCAAGGCTAAGTATTTAAATTTCTTCATTATACCAATCAATTAATCAGGAAATTATACAAAAATATAATTTTGAACAAGTTAATTATTTTCTATTTTTGTTTGTTTGACATAGGTATTTGTACTCTAAAAACTAAAGTGTTATCAAAACTGAATGCCTATATTAAATTCAAAATTTTTTAAAAAATATATAAATAGAATCGTACGATACATAATTTAAAAATTGAATTGATTTCATTTCTATATATCATTTTTTTCCGTTTTTATTTCATTCGTAGTTAACCTTGTTTAAGAAAGCTCACTTATCTCTCTCTTATCTGTTTTATTTTATTATTTAAATGGACAATATACTGCGTAATGGCTTGTATTTACATATTTAACATCTTTGCCTTTTTCAAACAGTTTTTTAAGAATTAAATGATTAATTAATAAAATTATTTACTTACATTCTTAACAGAGAGAATTGTATAAAGGACGGATCCTCGATAACAAATTAAATTTATATTTTTCCTTCCTCATTAAAAAGGAGTGGATAATCTTTCGTTGACAATGCCTGTACATGGATTTTTCTCTACTGCGCTAATAAGGGGAGGATATGGTCGCTTGTAGGTGACGCTATTTACATGAATATCTTTGAAACTTACAATTCACTCTTATTTCTTAGAATTCGCTTCTTGAGAATACTACATAAATAAGCAGGATGGAATGCTAACTTAGCATACTCTCGTCGGCTTGAAATTCAAATTTTCAAACATATTTATTCGTTACTAAAATTTAAAATACAAAAATTTTGATTCAAATAATAAAATACGGAAAAGCATATTCAAATTAAAACTGAAAAATATGAAATATTTTGGCAATATGCAATAATTTAGCTTAAGATATAAATCTATACAGTATGATGTAATATTATTTTGATCAATTTATTAGTAATTAACATATATACTTAATTCTTCTTTTAACAACACTATTCGAAGTTTTAACTAATTCTATTCATACATAATCATCTATAAATATATAATTTCCTGAATTCTAATAGGAATTTTGAAATATTTACAATATTATTTTAATAGTTA
>JAPMOR010065988.1:2451834-2557480 GCA_026543865.1 Argiope aurantia
ATATAAAATGAGTTACTTTCAGATTTGATTTTTTTGGGAAAATAAATGTCATGTTTTCATTCTCTTAACCAAATTTGAATTAGAAATGTAAAGAATTTTTTTTTCTTTAAATTTACTCTATCGCACTGATAATATACGGTATCCACTAAAGTTCTTTTGTCCCACATTGACTTGAGAAAGGCGACAACTATAGGCCCGAATTAAGTATCTAGGCATTGTAAAGTGACCATGCTCTGAGCGGTGAGTTCGTTTACAGTTCCGGCAGATGGCAAACAATGGAGTTAGTGGTCCTATCTCAAAAACGCTGCAGAATACGGAGGAAAATGTCAGTTATAAAACTGTAGACGGTCTTCAATTCAGTACAAAAAGAAACCTAGAGGGCAATAATGCTAAGAACAAAACGTATAAAATGTGCAATTTGTTGGCTGTGATTTTCCAATCCTGCTAGGTAACATTTCACGACAACTAGAGAAAAGGCAATCTTTTGAACAATAAACGTCGACCCGATGGCTGAGCTGACGGAAAGGATTTCGAACACCGAAAATAAAAGTATATGTTGATAACTAATTGTTCGATTTTATTTATAATACTTTTCTAGCATATGAGTGTTAAAAATCTAGACCAAACAGATGTGAATTTTATACATTTTGTTCTTTTCATTATTGCTTTCAAACCGTGAAGTAAATGATTAAATTAAAGACACTCTACAATTTTGTAATTGATCTTTTTTCCATGTCTTGTACCATTTTCGAAATAAGAACGATAACTCCATTATTTACACCATGAAATGCTGTAACTGATCTCAACATGCAGCATATGGTCTCTTTACTATATCTAGGCACCATGTTTGTGGCAATAGTTGTCGTCGGTCTCAAATTAATGTGGAGTGGAAGGACTTTAGTGGGCACCATGTATGTATTTCTAAAGAAAATAGTAACAATAATTATGAGTTTTCTAAAAGACTATGCAACAAGAAAAAGTAGCCTGTCACCTTTCTTATTCTAAATTTAGAAGCTTCTTGTAGTTCCTTTGTATTTAATTTTTCATTTCTACGTTCCATACGAAGCTTCAAATTATAAATATATCTAAAAGATAACCTAAATTGATGAAGTTTAGTAAGATTAATATAGAAATTTAAATGACGACTAAAATAATCTTAAGATACACTATATATTTGAAGAATTTCAAATAAAATTTTAACTTCTTTAAGAAAGTTCTTGTTTGTGAGATCAAATATTTCAACTGGCAAAGGAATGCCAGTTTATATAAAGAATGATTCATTCCATCAAAGTAGATTGTTCTGTCATCATATAATATAACCCTGGAGTTTGCTGAATTTTCTGTACTGTTGTATTGTCTCCAATCATAATTTAACAAAAATAGTTATTTATCATTACGCTGTTGAAAATATTTATTATTAAATTTATTTAATAATAAATTTAATAATTTTCTGATGTTTTGCAAAAGCAATACAAATTGATGGTTATGAATTTAGTGATAATCATACAATATTTGTAAATTGATTGACACAATATTTGAAATTCCAATTTGTAATTAAATTGGAACTATTTGTTATTGGTTTTATGCTAGTGAGTCCTTTAAAAATTATAACGAATAATTTAGATCATCGACTGGAATTATATCATTTCAATTGAGTTTTGCATTCAATATCTCTGAAAAAAAAAGACCTTCGTACTGGTTATAACTGGACCAACAAGACCCAAAAGATTATACAATCTTTCTATAACCAGAAGAACTTTGCCATTTGCAAAACTGTACTTCAGTTTTATAGTCACTTGAAAATTAAAAACGTCCGATGTGAGAAGGAATAGCATTCCATGTGTTTTGACAGTTATCAAATCTTATGGGAAAATGGAATTGGTATTTTTGTTGTCATCTTATGATTCTGATTAGTGCGGGAAACATTTATGAAATTTTATACCTCTTTTCATTAAATTTTGCATCAACTGAAGTTGTAAAGATTTAGCTTCCTCTAAATTATTGAATTAAGGTTATCATTAATTCAGACATTAAAAAGTGCTACAAATGCTTGAGAAATTTATTTTGTTTAGCCTCAGTTAATAAATCTTTTTGTTATAAAAATATAAAGCACATGTTTTATGAATGACAATCTATAGCCTATACGTCTCAACAAAGTAAATTAATTTGACTTCCATAAAATTCTTTGCACGTCTGTATTTGATTCATGGATCAAAATCTGGCAATGCATTTTTCTTGTATTTGGGACAAATGCTAAATAAATATGCTGGGGTAATTATGTTCTGAATCTCGAAATGATTGAAAATAATTCCGGTTAGATGTTCTACTATTTAATAATCTAGAATTAACTTGCATCAAAAACAACACACAAGTGTTTTGATCAGCCTACTTGGATGAAAGACAACATGGTGGAGAATATAGTATGCACTACTTTCTTGATCAGCATGATCTAAAATTCTTTCCATATAATTAAACTGAAAATATTATCCGTCAACACTTTATATTGTGTGGCTGTAGTTTTATTTTTTGTCTACTTTTTCCAAACTTATTTGCCTGAAAGAAATGGTCTTTTTGCCATTTCTTTGGAGTTATTTACTTTTGAACATTTACTTGCAATTATTGGTAATTTTGTACTTCCCGCTTTCATTCCTTCTATCAGAGGAATTAAAAAAGTTCCTTATAGTATTATTGTTTGGATATAACAACCGTACACTGTTATTTACAGTTGATTTTTAGATTCTCCTGATTTATCCACACTATCACCAAGAAAAGAATATATGCACAGAAATTTGAACAGAATTTTCCATTTAATCTTTTCTGAAATTGGTCCGGGAGAAAATTAAGAGGGTGTACATTTTATTATTTTTGCTATTAGATATCGAAACATGCTAATCTGTAGTGACAGTGAATTCTCATAGGTTATAAACATTTTATGATTCGAGTAATTCAAAGTACGGTTGACATTCCAATAGTACATAAATTTTATCAGAAATGTGAAAACTCAGATCCGTGAGTTTTATTTCTCTAGAAAAATTTATTTTTTATACATAAATTCTATTAATTGTTTGCTCTGTAATTTTCATGAAATGAAAAATGATAAATTGCCCGAAATATCATTAATACCATTTGATTTATTTGTGCTTAATATATATTTGACAAAGATATTACTTCCGCGAATCTCTGAAACTGATTTATTAATTTTTTTATACCCAGAGAATGAGCAATATCAACTGTCAAAAAATTAGCTACACTTTATCCATCAAGCACTGATTTTATTTGTTGGCCAAATGAATTTTCAGCCTGCAACTAATTATGACGAAGTAAGTTATTACATCTTAGTTTCGTATAACTTGCCTCTGGCGCTTCAGTATTTGCACTTCGACATGTCTGCCGTTATAGTTGTGGATGCGTTAGGTCTGATTTCATATCGCGCGGGAGCAAAGCTTGCTTTTGGTTCACAGTACCACTTTCGCTTTCTGATTCAAAAAAGGTGCAAACATTATTACAAGTTCTTTGACACATTCGACAAACGAAAGTTGATTTACACATTTCATTTTGAAGTTTTAAATAATTTTTGTACAAATTATGTTCTTTTAAAATTAATTAATTCACTCAAGAATACTCATCTTTAAAAATTCAGGTACTTACACATTAGGGTTATTTCATTTTGCTTAAGATGTATGGTTTCAAAGTATGCATGTCTATATTTCAATTGATAAACATGTTCTTTGACTTATTTATTATACTTTTAAATTTCTTACTGAATTTATTATTAAATGATTTTTGATCTAACTGTTCTAGAACCATTGTTCTTGTCAGTCAAAATTGTAAAACCTGATTTAAAAAAGGAATTCCTTTAGATTCATAGGAATTTTCGCGCATCATTACCAAATCTTACTAATATTATGTTTGTTAAAATACCACATTTTAAATCATTTATCTCTTATTTTTTAATTTTTAAAGCTCTCAAACTTTTGCTAATGACATTTTAAATATTCCTCAAACTTTCAGAAAATCCTGTAGAATTTTCTATTCTTAGTACATTTTGAATAAACAGGGTTAGCAAGAAATACGTTTCCCACTTGGAAGAGCTTTATTGATCCAAATAAGCTAACATTTGAACTACAGATAATTAAAACAATTCGCTTAACATTTTTTTAAATAAAAAAGTTAGTTCCAAAATTCACCAATAGATGGCATTGCAATGCACATTAAACATTTAATATACTTTATAAATTTTAAATAGTATTAAAAAAGTAGCATTTAAACTTCTCGATATGTCCCTCTTTATGTTCAACAATGTGCTCTAATCGCAGAACCATATTTTCCGTAGCTGAATAGTTACCGTAGTTAATCTGCCAGAATATCAAGAACTTGGTGTCATATGCGTTTTTCAGATCTGGCACAGATGCTGGCCTATGAGAGTAAATATTGTCCATCAGTAAACCCCACAACTAAAAGACAGAGAGGGTGATATCCAACGAACAAAGTGCACATACTATTTGAAAATGACAGCTGATCATCCATGCATCTGTGGAATGCTGTTTTTAGCAACTGCTTTACACGACGATCAATTAAAGCAGGTACGCCATCCTGCATGAAAATAATGTTTTGAAAGTATCCAAGCTGTTGAAGTTGTGGGATTACAAAATCCAATAGATTTGGATTCCATCTGAAATAATCTCTTCAAAAAATACAGTCCAATAATAAAGGTAACCTAAAATCACACCATATTATCACTTTTTCAGATGCAAGGATTGTTCCTGGATAATGTGAGTGTTTTCCACTCTCCAAATCACACAATTGTGGGTATTAACTTGCCCTTTCAAGGACAAGATGGGTTTCGTCACTCCACAGAATTCTCCATGGTCAAGTGACGATAGTTAACATTCTGGCAAGGAATTGAAATGCAAAAGTTTTATGAACCTCTGAGTCTCCGTACTGCAGTAGGTATACAGGTTTGATTTTGTAAGGATAAAAATGCAAAATACGCTGTAATATTTTTTTGTACAGTGGAATTCAGGATATTCAATACAAGGAAACGGCTGGCACACTCATGCGGCGACTGAGTGTTAGCTTCGACGACAGCGGTAGCCATATTTTCGATGCTAAAAGACTGGATTTGAGTTCATCCTTTTCCGGGAAGAATGCCAAGTTCTCAATCGTTTCAAATTTCTGTAACATCTTACGTAGGGCACATGGAGACATTGGACCTCTTTGTATCCACTTCACGCAACGGAATTCTTTTACAGCTGCAACGACGTTCTGCTAGGTCTGGTAAAGCAATTTACCGTTAGCGCTTTTTCTTGCAATGTAAGCATGATGGCGAGAGAAATAACTAATGTTATTTCTGAATCCGCCTTCTTTTTATCCAAAGAATAATGCTAATAGGCATGCGCTTTAACGCATTTTCAATATATGCAGATAAATACCATTTATGTTCATTATCTATTGGTAAATTTCAGTACTAAAATTTTTATTTCGTAAATGTCAAGCGCATTATTTGAATTATCAGTAGTTCAAATTTTATCTCATTTGAACCAATAGAGACGATTGTTTTGAGAGGGCTCTAACAGTAAGTAGACTGACGTAAGATAGGGTTTACTTTGAGCCAGGGTTGTCAATCCAGTAAGATCGCGCATACGCAGCAACTGCTCGGTAGCATGTGCTTGTCCCGCCGTGGTAGGCATTTGCTATTGACCACTGTTTCTCACACGCTTGGTTTTACTTGGTTGACGGCTTAATAAAAGCCCACCTTAAAATTTGGTAATTACTGCAAATTGATTTGGTGACTAATGGGGTTTTAGGAGGAAAAAAATGCAAACAAATAAATAATGTTTTTAATTAATGATTTTAATTAGAAAACTAATGTCAGTGGACTTGTCTACGACAGGTGCCATTAGAATCAACAACAACAATTAGAAAACTAATTATAGAATGGTATTTTCTTAAATAATTTTCCTTGCATTCCTTCCATTTTTTTGTAAAGCATCCTTTATGCGTCTTTCGAGAGGTTTGCTTAAAAGGATGCGTAAATGATAAGATTAATAATCTAAATTTCAATAAACAGTTTTGATTCTTACAAATTTAATACTATTTATACAAATTCGTCTGAAAATAATAATTTTAAACCTTTTTAATATAATTCTTGTAAAGTAATACATAGTATTAAAAACAGTAAATTTTTATTTTAATATTTATCATATAAGTGAGAACAATGTACATATATATATATCTTGAATAGAAATAATGTATTTCTTATTTTGTAAGATTTATGTGCATTCAGGTGTTGATGCTTACTTTTTTAAAAATATTAAATCGCCGTCTGATGTACTAATTGCATGTAAGTATTAAATACAGTTTTATGAATCGAATCATGCTCATTGAATATTTTTTCCTAGTGTTTTGACAAAAAAAAAAAAAAAAAGTTCAGTTTTTTTTATGGCGTTAATTTTATATTTCAGTTAATTGCATATTTTATTACAGCCTTTATTCCTTCACACTAAGCAAAAATGGTATGTTTGAAGTAAAAAAAAGGCTATAATTGAAGATGTGAGAAATTTTTAAAGGATACCTATCTGCATAGGAAAGGAATTCTGAAACTGATGGATATTTTTCGTATCAGAATTTTAATAAAGCGCCATATCAAATATCCATTTAGTACTGAAATGCATATAAAGGTTAAAATATACAATTGCATATTTTTGAGTTTTTTTGAAAATTTAGATGAGAAGTTCTTCATTAGTAATAGAATATTGTCATTTAACATATGAAATTTGTCGAACTAAATGTATATTTAAAAATATATTAGCACTATAGTTGTATAAATTATTTTTAATAAATTAGATTTATGTATTTTCTTTTAAATTCGTTAAAAATGAAATGGAACTTTACTCATTTAAATTTTTTTAATTCGAAATTCTTCGGCAATTCCATTTTTTCTCTTACGCTATGATTTTTTATTGAATTATTTATTTTAAAATATTGTCTATAGTTCGAATTTGTCTCATTCCATGTTGGAGCTTAAAAATTGTAGGGAACTGTTTTTACCTCTGAATTTCTTTCTTTGGGTAAATAATCGGTACATCGTGTTCTCAATGATCATAAGTGAATAAATTCCTTGATTTTCTCTAACACTTTAGTGTTCTACGATTTATTCAATCAAAAAAGCAGTAAATAATTTTTCACTTCTTTTTTTAATACGTTACATGTGAATTGTAGTCTTTATTGTACAATCGTGGTTTATCGGTTTTATTTAAAGTGCTGTTTACTGCTTATTTATTTATTTATTTCTCCAGAAGATTGTCTATGACGCCATTAGATCTCATCTCTATCCTTCCAATGTTTCTGAACTTTACAGTTTAAAAGCACAAGCGCAGAGCACGAGTCAAGATGAGTAGCATCAAAAATTTGATGTTGTCCACTCAGAAGCCTTAAGGGAGAATCACAAAGCCCAAGCCAATACAAGTACGCGGGTAAACAGTCATGGCCTGTAGCTTCAACAATGGAAAACACATCAACATCCTTCTTATTTAAAACAGTTTGGAGTTGAGTCCTTTTTTCATGTTAGAGGTCGCCAGCATTCCGCTGAAGCAGTCTCAAAACTTTACACGCCTTGTAAAAATTCTCAGTAAAATGTCAGACAGAAGGAAGGAGGCAAAGCCGTAGCAGATTTAGTGTTGACCAGGGTGCACCGCATGGAGGCCTGCTACATTACACCCCACTGCTTATTTATTAAAACTGCTTACTTATTATTTCTATTTTTATTATTATTACTATTTTTATTACTTATTATTACGAATTGCTTATTTATTAAAACTGCTTACTTATTATTACTATTTTTATTGAAATCATTGCTTTTAAAAATTATTTCAAAGATTTAGCTATTCAAATACTTAACTATGTAATTTTAATATTTTATTTATTAAAATTACATAAGTTTATTTAATAATAAATAATGATTTATTACGATTGTTTAATATTAAAAATAAATGTTTAATAAGATCTAGTCAGCTTCTAATTAACTTTCCGCTCTAGTTAAATATCATAATTTTAAAGGTTATAGAGTACCATGTTCGTTTCAATTTTGTTTCATTTCAATTTATTTTATTCAGGAAGGAATTAAATGCATTTTTTATACTTAATTTCTGATTTTATTTCCTTAACTTTTAAATTCCGCAAAAATACAAAATTGTTTTTCCTCTTGAATAGACTTGTGGGAAAATAAGTTTGTTGGAATGCATTTTTTTTTCACCAGTTTACCTTGCAGACGATTGAAGGTTGTGCTATACAAGAAAAGGAACTGATTGTTCAGACTCGGTTCGAAAAATTTTCCTCCATATCCTCATAATTAACCTTACAGGAAAAACAATGTCTGGTTTTTTCCTTAATAAATTTGAAGTAAAATGCTCGATTAATCTTCACATTTCTTTTCATCATCATTGAAATTTTTATGAACATAAATTTTTTGAATATAACTTTGATTTCTTTGTTTCCTATCGTAATTTTTAAATTATCTAATAAAACGTTAGAGTAAACTGTCGTTTTTTTTATTTGAAGCTCAATTATGAATATTTTGTTGAAGGAATCAGTTGTGGTGTTGTCTGCATTAAAATACATCATGAAAATGGTGGATCTTCAAGATCAAATTGGTAAATTAAATAATTGAAGTAAAACAAAATATATCTGATAATTGGGACTGAAAAAATGTGGATTTTTCAAGTTCATTTATGAAATTTTGTTAATCATATTGCTTTTTGTATATAAAAATATTTAAATGGTTCTTTTTTTTCTTATGTTTATGTGTGTGTGTGTACTTTTGAATATTCCTTATTATTTCATTTATCTAAAATATTTCAATTCTCTTTTGCTTATATAAACACATTTTTTAAAAATAAATTGTATATAGAAAGATATCTAAAATATAAAGGTTTTTTACTCTTTAAGATAGCAGGAATAATCAAAAAAAAATTCTGATTATAATGGTAAAAAAAAATAATAAAACGAAATTATTGTATATAATTAAAGAAGTTTTGAATCCGCTGCATATGGTTTAAATTTTTCTTCCATTTTAAAGGAAATGCATCAGCTTTCCTTAAATTAGATAATTCATCGCAATTTTCTACGCATCTCCTTTTATCCTTGTACCATTGTTTTTACTTGTCTGATCCAAATCCTTACTTTTCTCTTAAAAAAAATTTTTTTTTCGAGATTCATATATCAACTAAGATTTAAATTGTGAATATATATTGCAAAAAAGCATTTGAAAAAAAAAGAGTGGTATAAGGGAAAAAAAAAGAGTTTAAAAAATTAAATAAATAAAAATAATAAATATTTCGTTTTTTAACACTTTCTCACTTTCATATTTCAGTTCTATACATAATTTTTGAATAATATTTCGATATGTTTATGCGTGTGCACACGTACGTGTATGTGTAAAATAATTTCACAAAGAAAGCTCTCATTATTTAAATCAGTCTTGTTATTCAATGCTACCCTAAAAAACTCCATTATTCACTGTCAAAAGACACTCAAATCAGATCAGATTTCTCACCCATATGCTCTTCTGTTGGAAATGTGGCCAAAAGAAATTATATCTCCGCATCCAAAAGGTTAGAAATGAAGAGAAGAGAATGTGAAAAATTTTAACGTCTGCAGTTCGGGGAAAAGTTTAGATGAATTGCAAGTAATTGATGTTAACAATCTAAATAAACGTCAGCAAACTGTCTGAGGCTCGAGAAATATGCAGCCAATTACTCATTCTCCCTTTGTCCAAAGTAAAATGAGAACGGAGAAACTCATGTTATATCCGCAAACTGATATTACATATACTGATACTGATAAATTACTGATAAAAAGATTCTGATAGTCTCTTTGATTCTGTTCAAAGAGACCAGGAATACAAAACAAGCAATATTATATAGAACACATAATAGCAAACACAAAATGCGATCGCTATAAGGGTCACCATATTGGGGATATAATGGAAAGAACAACATATCAAATATTTCAGAACTGCATGTTACGGTGAATACCTGTCGAAAAATAACACTGGAACCACTTCCACCCAAAATATGTGCTAGGTTCTCCTGTCGTATCGTTCTAACAACAAGACTGGGCCTCTCAGTAAAAGCAATAATAATAATAATAATAAGTCCTGGCCGTGCAAACCATCTTTCATAATGCCACCCTCTCTTAGGTACTGAAATGTTACAGTGATAGTGAAGTATAATTGTATTGTGTTGTCCTGTTACTTGTGGAATTTCAAATGCCTTCAGCCATCAGTTTTGCACTATGACCATAACCTCCTTTAAAAATCTAATTTTGTCCGTGAAAAAAACTCGGTATGTCTCCTTTACGGCCTTTCGTTTCTCTTTTATTGTCATTATCTTGCTATTTATGCGTTTGCACCCTTCCCATCTCGATGTTTTTATCTTATATCTTGACTTTTCCCATCTTAATTTTTATATCTTACAGCTTGACTTTATATTCCTGAGACGTAACAAATTATGAGCTACTGCCCTGAATTACCCTTAATTACCATTGATTCAAGGAGATTAAATGGAGAGACAAATTAAGAAGTAGGTCGAAGATCTGATATTTTCTGATGCCTTTATCATATTTTGCTGACAACTTTTGCACGATTAACGATTTTGTACCAAAAGAGTAAGATACATAAAAAGTCGTACTGCGTTAAATGTAAAACGAAATTAGTAGCATACAATTTAGTTTTATTTCTTAACGCCAGATTTTTCATTGATGTCAAGTAAATATATACTTTCGACGGGATATATAAGATGTAGGGCTTCCACACAGAGTCGGCGGCAGAGATTTGCCGACGGGGAAGCAAGACAAAGTCGACAGGGGGACAAGCACAATATCTCTCATTTGGCTTCAGAATAACTCATAATAATTAATTTTACATTTAATTAAAGAAAATAAAGTATTATTTAATTTTTTTATTCAGATGCTGATCCTTTCTTTCATAGTTAAAATTTACAAAGGAAATTGTAAAAAAATGTTCTCAGTTTCTTTTAATGACCATCAAAAAATTGTCTGTATTAGAGCCTATTTCTTTATGAGACTGTTGAGATTTAATTTCTCTGAGATCTAAAATCAGAAAAAAAAATATGTTATATTCCTTTCTAGATTGTAGTATATAGATAGAAATGCAGATTGCGCCAGAATGAAGTGTCATGCTAAATGAACAAGTGCATGCTCTTATTTTATATCAGAAGCTATATAAAATAAATGTTCAAAGAAAAAGTTTTATAAAAGATACTTTTTCAGAAATATAAAATAATAAATAAAAAATATTCGATGTTTTCACCAAAAATCGATTTTTCAGCGTAGTTCCTCCTATCTAAAATATTTGCAGCAACGAGCAGGAATTCAGATACGATTCGAATCCGAGGATTTTAGTGCGCAATAAAAATACAAAAAATTACATTTAATTCAAAAAAAAATTTATTACTATAGTTCTGACATGATCAATATAGAATGTGGAAAAGATACAATGATGTCTTTTCTTTAGAATATTGGGGAAAATATTTTGTCAATATATGTACAAACTTACTATTTTATGTAAGATTTGAAAAATATTCTCTTGAAAAATGTTCTGCTTAAACATTAGATCTCCCCATGTATTTATTTTTCAATATATATTTAGAATTTAAAAACCAATGAATTTTATTAAGAAACAATTATTGGGTTGTTCGGAAAGTAATTTCGTTTTTTCCCGACAGAGGATTTAATTGTATTTTTTTTGCACCCAACTTCACATTTAAGCCGTATAATTTTTATATGCTTTGAGAGCTCATATAGCAAGGCTTGTGTGTGAAAAATTCCAATTAATTCTACGCTGTAGTTTTTGGTTGGTGCCCTTTTAAATATGGAGAGCGATAAGCAGCATTTTCGACTTATCTTACTGTTTTACTACAGAAAGGGTAAAAATGCTGTTCAAGCCAGAAAGAAATGGACCGATGTGTATGGAGAAGATGTTTTGACAGTACGCCAGTGCCAGAACTGGTTCGCTAAATTTTTTAGACGTTAAAACCTTCACCTCAAATGAGGAGGTCAAAAACCACCTCGATCAGTTTTTTGGCAGCAAAGACCAAAAATTTTATGAGCGTGGAATTATGCTACTACGAGAAAGATGGCAAAAGGTGTTGGACCAGAATGGTCAGTATATAATTTAATAAAGTATTTGTTTATTATACGAAAACTGTCTTTCATTTCCACAAAAAAAAAAAAAAAAACGAAATTACTTTCCGAACAATCCAATAGATCTTGAATATGAATTTCCCTACCTTCATTTTTAGGCATGCGTTCTTATAGTTAAGTACTTTTTTAATTCAAAGTTATTGCAAACTAATATTTTCCCCCAAAAAAGTGAGTCTCAATTACATACATTGGTTTTTCTTAACCCCTTCGTATACAATGACGAGTCTGATTCGCTATGGAGTTACTAAATTTTTAAGTTTAAATCTGCAATTCAGGGAAAGTATTAAGTAATTTAAAATGCAAAAATCATTGAAAACGCATCATTACCTCAAATGCCCTTATATTATTCTAGGGATTAAAATAACAATAATTATCCCAAATAAGATCTACCATATAATTAGGAAGTTAAGTAAATTCGTATGTCAAGAGGTTAATGTGTTATATATTGTTACGAAATTTTCTTTACCGGTGTTCTTTTGGATAGTGGAAGTGATATGGTGTATAGGACGCTCAATTAGCAGGCAGAAGTAGAATAAAAACAACGACGTTTATTTACACGAAGACACACAGGACAGCACAAAGCGACAACTATGTACAGCACAGAAGACGTTTATCTTCACCCGAAACGTGTAGCATACAACAGCACACACCGCAGCATACAACCAGAATCTACTGCAGACAGTAGCGCACAGCTCAGTTCAGCACGAGCTTGACTCCGTCGCTTACGACTCCTCCGCTCCGTCTTCGAACTTCTCGTCGTCTCGACTACTGGCTTCGTCGTCTCCCAACTCGGACTTTTCCGTCGTCTTCCTTCCGGCTTCGTCGTCTCCCAACTCCGACTTGACTTTCTGGTAGCCGCAGCCCCTTTTATAGGTCTCAGGAGGCGGGGCTAGAAGCCTCTCAACCAATCAGGAACGTTCGAGGCGTATCTCGGTTCCTACTGGACGGATCGGGAAAATTCTCGAAGTTTCGGGTATTATCTATTTTGGCGTCAAAGTCGCCAAATTTGTCGCCAAGCTCTGGGACCTCCGACGCGCTAGTCCCATTCAGATGACTGTAAAGCTTTCTTTCTATTGATGGAATAAACTATGCTGGGAAGCCGAATTGCAGGTTTGTAACAATATGAATATTCTATGAATAACAATTTTAATCATCCTTTTATCAAGACATCTTTATATAAAGTCTATTAAAAATTTAGAAGCACCTGAAATCATATGGTTTTTAGCTGCGAATAGTAATTGAAAGAAAAAAAAAGATACGTTACCCGATTACATAGTCATAATATTGAATGCAGAATTTGAATAATTTAGGACGTAATTTATTTAACAAATTTAGTTCATACTTGGTTAAACTTGTTTAGTGTAGCTAAAAAGCTACCATACCACAAATAATTTTTTTTTTGTCGTCAGTTGTAGTCGATAATACCTCTTTAGTGTAATAATTGAAGCTTGGTAAATTAGATTGCGAAAGAAAATAGATATTTTACTATAAATAAACTTAATTTGCAATTGTAAAATTTACTTACTTCAGTAATTTATAATGAAGCCACATAATTTCGCTACAGTAAAGTAACTTTTTTTAGCATACATATGCACAGCCGTGTCAAAAAAAAAGAGTATTTCATTAAATTTAATTAGATTAACTAGATTTTAGTCAGGCAATTCTCATAGCGGAATGAATAAAATAAATTTACCAATTCGTTACCGAGGAAGTAACAATTAGATGAATAAGACGACGATTAATTTTAGAGCTTGAATTTGAATGATGAATTATGGAAAACGACCCTATCGTTCTATTCATGAATAATATAAAAACTTTAATTTCTCTAATAATTCCATTGGCAGGTAATCGAAGTGCTCGATGAAAATAATTTTTTCCCATAATCTATGATAAAATCTTGGCCGAAGGGAAAAAGATTAGTCGAGAAAAATGTGACGTCTTATTCACTTGCCAGCTTTTTGATTATTCTGTTAAATATAATATAAAGTATATGCTGAATGAACAGTATAACATTTAAATCAGATGAGTGAGAATTTGGACTTAACGTCGTCGACATCCATCGCATTGAAGTCTTGGTTGACCGATCAAAACTTTTTGACAAATGTGATAGATTTTATGTCTTCTTCACATGTCACCTTGTAGGTTATATTGCCAAAAGTAATGAAAATGAAAAGCTTGATGAACGACATTTGAATCAAATGTTTGAAAATCTGCAGGTATAGTCTTTGATATTCATCACATTCAGTTCACAGTCGGCCGCCTTAAAATTGTCGGCAAAATGCGATATCTTATTCAGTCGGATATATTACCAGAACTAGTACAAATTATAAGTTAAATGAACGACATTTCAATCAAATGTCTGAAAATCTGCTGACTTAACGTCTTCATCACTCACCGCATTGAGTTCATAGTCGGTCGATCAAAAATTGCCAACAAAATGAGCCTATCACCTTATCGATATCTTATTCATTTGTTAGCTTGTCAGTTATAGTATGTCAAAAGTAGTACAAATTATAAACTGAATGAACGACATTTGAAACATATGTCTGAAAGTCTGCGAATTTAACATCTTCGGCATCCATTACATTCAATTCTTAGTTGGTCTATCAGAAATTGTCCGCAAAATGCATCATATTATCGACCTACCACTCTATTGATTATTTTAAAACACCTTAATCGTTATTTGGATATTTCGACTGTTTACAATATATTAACTTCAAGGCTGTATTTAAATAATCATATTCGATAATGCTCATCTTTCTACAACCATCCAGAAGTGGTAAACACTTTTACCGACGAAACTCTGAATTTCTCGCCGACGGGGGGGCAAGACGCTGCCGACAAGGGGGCAATTGCCCCCCTACTACCGCCGCCTCTGCTTCCACACTTGATTCACGTGATTTTCCACTTTGATTTCTTCATCATTTTCTGAATGGCTACCATTTAGAAATTACTTCTAATTGTGGAGCAACACTCTTAGAGCAGGATTTTTTTTTTCCTCTTCGGGTATTCAGTCAGGCAGAAAATTAAGTTTAATTAATTTCTGTCGATCTTAGTTCCCCTCCCCCACTATAAAACAGAATTTTTAAAAAATCGATTCAGAAAATTATCTGACATTTTTTAGAGATATTCTATTCTCTACAACATGTACTTTCGTGGAAATGTAAAAATGTTGCTCAAATTTAAAATTAATTTTAAATATTTATCCAAATTTACATTTTTAAAAATTAACCTCTTTTCTAATTAAGCTATTTTAATGGTTGACAACCGTGATGTTAATGCATTTTAATGCCTATAATATTCTTATGTAAGCCTTTCCTCTCAGATCAATTGCCTTTTATTTAAATTCGAAAAATCAATATTTCAATTCTCCCCCCCCCCCATTGTATCTGATATCCATGTATGTGATATTATGATATGTTTTGAATGGTCAACCCAACGACTGAAAACGATAAAAATGCTATTATGTATTTTTGAAATATAAAAGTTTAATTCGATTAGTATCTTTAAATTCTTTTGATTTACTATGGATTTAAAAAATTTCGCCAATGACCCTCTAAATATTTCATTTTCTTATTTCTTAATTTATCTTTTCTGTTTTCATAGCTTCTGAATTTCCTTCGAGCCATTTTAAATTAATGCAAAATGTATTAGTAATTATGTCATAGATAAATAAAGCACAATAATAAAAATAACTAATTTCTTTTAGCTAAGTTGCAGATTATAACCATTGAGCGCGACATCTTAAAATTGTTTGGCTCTTATAATTAAGATCTAATTCATAAATGGAAAGTCATATTATAAATAAATTAGTTATTTCACTTACCGAATGCACTGCTTCAAAAAAGCAGCATCTTCGGATATTTTATTTAATAAATTTATAAAAAAATGTTTTCCATAACCTATGGTGACCTATGAACCCGAAAGCTTAAAAAATGTAATGGACGAAAAGACAAGTTTTAGAGCAGATTATCTGACACTACGACTGTCCAGCAATTTATCTAAGGTGTCAACAACGGATTGACATCCTATCTTTTGGAATCCTATCTTTTCTTCAAATCCACAATATTCCTACGCCCATGAATTCTCGGATAAGTATAGCTGATTCGTGTCTTCTTTGATTTCGACCCAAAGGATATTTCCCTCCATAATCTATTTCCTCCATTTTATATCATTTTTTTTAAAAATCGATCGTCTGTCAGTCACTGATATCAAACAAGGAAAATGAATTTACCCGGACAGTGCAACGTTTAGCCATCGCCGGGGGAGAATACATTATCTGCTTAAGCGAAACAGAGAATCCTCGTTAATTACGAAACCACCTTAGTTTAGCTCTCGCATCGGTTCCTTTTAATGTTTTATCAGTATCTTGTTTTATCCCAGCCTCAAGGGCATTCCATCTGTAATCTGTTTTCTCCGTGCTGATAACATGGATAAATTCTCTATCCGATTTTATGGTGGTTACTAATATCAGCCAAGGCAAATGAGTTTACCAAGTAAGTTCAGATGTAAGCTATTAGGTAGAGGGATATAGCATCTGCATAAAAGAAGAATAGGACCAGATAAATAAATACGCAAAGTAGACAACTACCTAAGGATCTCCCAATTTTAAAGGAGGAGTGTCATGTACTCGAGTTTATTCAAATAAAATCAAATACTGTTTATATTTTGTAACGTTATTCTTGTAATATTGCTTATTACCTTTTGCATGTTGTTTTTAAATTCTAAAAGGATATGTAGCTTTATAATTTTTTTAAACAAAATCAGTTTCTATAATTAAATAGTATTTGAAATGTGTTAAAACATTTTGCCTTTTCTTTTCTCGTCATTTTGTTTAAAATTGCTTAAAAATTTTTATTTTGAATTTTCTCTAGACGAGATATCAAAATTTACTCTCTCGCACGTGACACAAAATTAAATGTTTTGTTATTTCAGTTTATTAAATTTTACTATAATTTTGTTTTAAAATTGTTTATATATATATAGATTAAAATAAAGCTCATTTTTTAAATATCTAGTTTATGAAACTGAGAAGAGAAAAGGAGGACCTCCAGACATATATTGTCTAGAAACACCTAGAGAGATTAATCCACCCTTGGCGACAGAAAGTGTTGGAGTAGGACGTTGAATGGAGCCTTATTTCTGGAAACCAAACAAATCAATCATATATTTTTCCGCTTTTAAATGTATTTGATGCACTTTTATAGTATAACGAGATTTTTTTTTCTGGTGGGATTCGGCACTCCTCATTGACACAATTTAATATAACTAAACTAAAATGAAGTTACAATGCTGTTTTGAAAGAGTGAAAGCCTCGGTTTCCTAGCGCAGACGCACTTCAACTGGAACTCTATTTTTTTCAACACTGATTCCGATTCAAAGATAAAGGCTCATCCCCAGCAACTTATGATACTGATCTAATAATTCCAAATCTCACTCAACAATTAATACTCATAAAGTAAGCATTCTTATGTATAATTTCATTTGTTTTTAAACATATATGTTACAGTCAATGTGATCAATCGGTTATTGTTAATAATAACCGATTAATTGCGCTTACCGTAACATATATATTATTCAGGGCTTTTTTGAAAGATGAATAAAGAAATTATAAATAAATCTTGCTTAAGTGAAGAACATTGCTCCACCATAAATTAATAATACACACACACACATGCTGCTAAAAAAGACAGTTTCTCACTTTCAAAGTAATTAGCATATGAAAGCAAATTATTTCATCTCAATGAAAATATGATAAGTAATTTCTGCTAACAAAGTAAGAAAGTTCGCATACACTAAATAAATTAATAGTTTGTGGAAAAATATTTTATAAATTGTGTGGGTTAAGACTGATTAGTTTAATCAAATTATTACTGGTGGACTTTGAAATGTTAATCGAAATCAAAATTTTTTTATCTGAAATAATGATTAATTTTAGCCTCTAGGTCACTAGGTAGCAGAAGATAAAATTATAGATAGCTTATTCGTATCTGGATTACGTAGCTTTCAAACGTCACTAACAATGAAAAAAAAATATGCGTTCTTATTAATATCCATTATTGGCTTTGTTATTCTTTATTTAATAATATAACTCTTTTTTATATTTATTCAGACATTTCATTTTATAAAATATGCACAGAGAAAATGTTGCAAGCATCAAAGAACGACCTCCACATATCGATGATTCTTCATATTTTAGAGCTCCCTGAATTCAAAAACGACATTTTTAGAGACCATATCCAATCAACTGTTTAAATAATTGTTAAGATTATAGTCGCATGGGGCATGGAGAAGTGTTATGTCTGGGTGGATGTGAACGCAATTACTTAAAAATGAAAAAAGTTACATATTTAAAATTTGGAATGTCGTCTGGACACCAAAATTGGAAATCTTTATCGATTGTACTCAGTCGCATAATGGGAAGAGATTCAAATTCGAGTTAAGTAAAACTGATTCAAAGTGATTTTCTATTTTCTGTGCTGTAAGACAAAACTCAGCATAAAACGTACCATATTGTGTAAGTATACAAGAAAATCTAAATCTGCTTTAGTCAACAGTCTGCTTCAGTTTGCACCTCTGTCTCGGTATAACGCTAGTGAACTTCATAATCATTGATTTATTTTACCATAATTTTCAAGTAATTTTATGGTAATTAAAAAATTGTTACACATATTGATTTAAGCAAAAAAATTACATGAATTAGCTGCTTTGGTACTTCTAGTTTTGATTTAGTTGGATTAACATCCCGATTTAAGTTACACGGATAGCATTCCTGCATTTACAAACGGGTTTAGGATTGAATCTCGTAATTTCGAATGGTGGTCAGATGACCACTTTTGAACTGACACTCCGTTTTTTAAACTTCTTATGCCAAATTGACGTGAAGATATCTGATCCATGAAAACAGTTTTGATATTCTCCAGGCCAAATTATTGTTTATTAGGGAAAACAAATTCATAACGAAAATAAATAATACTATTTATAAATTAAATATTTGTTTAATAAACATGTACATAGTGATATATTTCGTAATTTATTGATTTATATTCATATCATGTTGTCATCTGGGAACATGTAAATGCAATATGAATGTATGTGAGGACATCTATGATTAAAGTAGATAAAAAAAGAGTACTCTGGGGATGAGCAGGAACGAGTTAACACGCACCAGACTTACACACACATTATATTTTGGTAGAATCAATATGTAGTTCTCAACTTTTCAGTGCCGGAAAAGAAACCCCACAGTTTGTATGATAACCATGCTGCTCAATGACACTATGACAATGTAAGCGAGTTATATTATAATATCTGTTACATGAAACAAATCTGTAATGTATGTGATAACCATGCCGTTCAAGACACAACAGTCAACAATGACAAAGTAACCGTATTGGTTTCTTACATCAATTAGAAATAATTTTGTAGCTGAGCCTGGAGTTTGATTCCAGTTTCCTCCTGGAAAATTAACATTACTGGCAATATTATTGTGTCATTTCACTTTTCTGGAATCATCGATGGACAAAGGAAATAAAAGGCTTTTACAGTCTTTTCATTTCATTTCAAGTACAAATGGCAATTAAGCCGAATAATTATTTAAAAAATGTGTAATCAGAAAAGTAATCCAACATTTCTCTTTACTCAGAACTTAATTATTGCATGTTAAAATCAAAAGTGTTTATCGTTCTAGACATATGGTGTCTTTTTATAAGTGCTTGTAATTTTTGATTAGACTTTATATCATCGTCATTTTATAGGTCACACTGACCTCGGGTTTTATGATTTGAATTTCCCTGACACCAAATTTGAATACAAATTCAAACTTCCGAGATTAAATTTCACAATATATCGAATAAATATAATTTTTAGATAGTATTATATATGTATATATATATACACTTATTTATTAGGATGATGTTCAATACATTTTCCTCCAGAATATAAATTGTATCGTTTCAAACTGCGCTTTTTGATTGCTATGTTCATATTTTGTATAAAATTTGTTAAAACGCTTGACTCATCATATAAACACCACAAGTGATTGCAAAATTTCTTCAAAGCAACTGGCGAAATGCCTTTATTTATTTTTTCACATTTCCTTAAATTTTCACTTCAGCCTTAATCTTTACTTAACCTTTCACTTCAGACACTATTGAAGTAATAACTGTCTAAATAAAATCATTTTGAAGAAGTAAATTCCTTTGCTTTCTATTGAGCATGGTGGCCTTGGTGCCAGATTTTGATTGCTAAGTCTAAGTTCTTTTCAGATGGCAATAAAATAAAAACTACACATAATTCTACGAGCTCCGACTGTTTTTTGAGTGTATTATAAAGATTTTTCATATTATTTAGTACTTTTTTTCGCTACCTATTTTGTTTAAGTGTTTATTTCCTTCCATATAATTTTCTTTTTTAAATTATTATAGTTTTTAAAAAATTTTTTCAAAGAAATCAGTATCTGAACAATTAGTGGAGATAATCCATGTTCGAAAATCTGTTATATCTCTATCTGTATACTGTTATTAACATATTAAACATATAGTCGTACCTTTGACACAACCTATTATGTTGGAACCTATCCTGTCAGAAGCAGAATTTGAGCCTTATTTCCTAATCACTACTCTTTTAGAAAAATCCTAATGACAACAAACTGCTCATTTTTTGAAAATTTTCTTATTTTTACCTTTTCGAACAATTTGCCTTGGCCGTCATATGTAACAGTAAAAAGTTTTTCACTTTTAAATTTCTCACATTTAAAGCAGTTGGTAGTTTATCATCCAAATGAAAGGATACGAAACTGGGATTGTTTTTTTAAATAATACTTTAATCTTAGAAGTCTCTTATGAAAGTCTTTCCAGTATCTTTGGAAATAATATCGATTGATTGAGAGTTCATTTTTATCGTGCTCTAAGAACTCAGCTGCGACTTTCAGCATAAATAAGACTTTTCTCTGATGTATCAGTGCATTTTCTACAGTAATTTTGGAAAAAAATGCAGCTGATGGGTTAAAAATCCTGATTATTTATGAAACGTATCTCTTTGTCATTTTTTAATTCCCTAGTTTAAACAAAGCAATATTTCATCAACGAGAGATACCAACCTTTCTTCCTCCAGATTGCATAAAAAAATTACCACAATACTATTTGACAATTGTTTACTTGCTTTGAAAAATTTGAGAATGCCAGGTAGGTTCTTGCAGAGTCAACAGTATAGGAGAGTGGAGAAGGGCCAGGGAGATTTTGATAAAATTTAAAAATATCTTAGAGGAAGCCACTAGAACAAAACGTTAATTTGTTCATGTTTTTTTGTAATCTCAAATTTTATGAGGATGAAAAAGTGATATCAAGCAGATGGTTCTATTCAGGAATTCTATGTCATTAATGGTAACTGGAGGTCGAAAAGATCAAATTATGTCCAGGGAGCCACCAATTTTCTTTACGCATCAATTCAAAGTTATTTCTTTTAGTTCTCTGCCACATAGATGGAAATTTGAAATTAAATACCTTCTCCCTCCAATTTTTTTAAAATTCAAATATTACCTTAAAAATATTTTTTTCTGTATCTGAGGAAAAATATTATCGAGCTAAAAAATGGCAGTTTACCTTTTGGACATTATAAATATATTCAATGTGTAGATAATTTTTACTTCATAATTCATAACACCGGGGAATTGGTATCACCCTTCTCCTTGCCATTTTTTCTCTTTATGCGAAAGTGAATAATTCGATTGGATATTATAGGACAGATTATTATCGATTTAAGAGTTAGTATTTAAAATTTTTTTTGCCGTATGGAAACATCATCTGGTATTAAGTTAAAAATTTATTCTTGGTTTCTTATTTGCTTTTGAAGGCAAACAAGTTTTCATAGGTTGTTTTTAATTTGTTCTGGGCTGCGCGGCTTAGTGGTAGAGTTTCGATTTCGGTCGGAAAGCTCACAAGTTCGAAACTAGATTCTCTTAAAGATTTTCCTTCTTTGTGGGCCTGGTATATCTTAAACTTGATGTTGTGATGAAATTTATTTCGATTCGTATTGTCAGAAAAGTTTGGAGAGAGGGCGAAAGGCCAGCTCAGGTGTCATCTTTGCCATCTGGCTCCGTCTCAGAATCACGAAGTATGTCACAAAGTAGCTTTAGTGCCGCTTCAACACGGGAGGTTAATATATGTAATAGTGAAATTTCATCTATATCCTTATTTATTTGATTTTATTATCCTTTTTCATTTGATCCTGCGGTAATTGCGGACTTTAATCATATTTATTGATATGCAGTGATGAGAACTAGGCGATCTAATAGGCACGAATTCTACTATTATGAAATAAATAACTTCAAATAATTTATAAATTTTCCTGAAGAATCCCTATTAGTTTAAAATACTCAACAGTATTCTTACAATATTTTCATAATATTGTACGGCATTCAGCAACAGCGTGAAGATATGCATTTCCACGAAGTGCTCGATATTCTGAATATATTCAATATTCTGAATATATCTTGCACTAATAAAGATATCAGCTCTGTGCCTTCCTTTGAAAGTCGAAGCTGATAGTGGTCGAAAAATCATAATTCTTGTCCTGATAACTTAAATACGTTTGCGAGAAACTGCGATATATTTTATTTATCCACTCTTACCTAACCTTTCACTAGTATAGGTTTTGGGAGGGCGGATGTTTTCCTTGCCATCAGACCACTATTCGAAATTATGAGATCGGTCTATTTATAGGCTTAGTAATTATTTTGTTAATCTTATTGTGTTTATTTTAAGTCTTTAGTTTTTCCAAATGATTAGGGATCAAAAATTTCAATGCGATTAAATTCATTGAGTCCAGAAAATACTATTCATAGATAAAAGCTAAATAAATATTCATAGCTAAATAATATTCATAAATTTATTAATGCCCTCCTGTATATTACAGACAATTAAATTCTGAAAGTTTAACATTTCGTTTACAATAATTTAGGAAAATTTAGCTCGGTTCATTAAAAGGCAATCATTAATATGTCTAGATTTAGACGGACGTTTGGCAAAGTGTTCAGTAAAGAAAACTATCTGCTCACGAGCCTTGATGACGCACTCGAAGTATAATCACGTGATACTTAAGAAGATTCTCCTAGTAAAAAACGGAGAAGTCACTCCCTCTAAATCTATTTTTAGAGTTCTGACCAATAACAAAATAGTATGTGACAGGCGCTAGGTGCATGTTTATAACACACACACACTCAGAAGTTTGTCGGTGTTTTGTTTTAGAGGAAACGAAACAGAACGAACGTTTGGAAGCATAAAATTAGTGATCAGCTCCAAAATGAATAGGATTTGTTGTTTAAATCAGGATTTAATAAAATTTTTCCAAAAAATATGCAAATAACCCAATTATTTAAAGAGAGTATTCCAATGTTTATTTTAAATAAAGTATCCTGGATATGAAATTTCGAAAGATCGTGCAATGTGATGTTTTCAGAGCTGATTTTTGTTATATTAGCAATTTTCGTGCTTTTATTGATAGATAATTTCAGTACCATATTTGCTCTGATAACGTGTATACTGGTAGTGTACAGCTATGTTTATAATTTTCCTTATATATTAAATAAACGAGTTGTTGTTCTTGTAATCACAAAAATATGGGGTGTTTTGCTCTATTGTTTTCGTTTTGGAAAACAAGTAGTTTGTTTATTCCAAAAGCATATTTTATTTGTTAAAACCAATGATCTACCGCCTTCTCATTCCAGTATTCAGTTCTGTGGCGATGTGGCACGTTTAGAAAGTGAAATAAATGTTTTAGTTTTGAATATATCTCGTCATTATATTCGTTCCTGGTATGATAAAATAAGTCCTAATGAAGAGTTTTCGATTTACCTGAATTCAAGTATCAATCAAACTCTTATTAATTTGTGTCAAAGTATATCAAAATTTGATAAAAAGAAATTTTCTTATATTATCTTACAAGTTTATCTGAACTTTTTCTCTCACTTTGTGGATGCCAAGAAGAAATCTGACATTTTTAAAAAGGAAAATTTTGAGGTAAGTTATGATTTATATTTCACTAGTTTTGTTTTAATGTAATAAAAAAAAAAACTGTGTCATTTTGAGTGTAAAATCTTACAGAAAATATATTTTGAATCAAATGAATTACAGTTCTGTGATATGAATGAAAATAATGAAATAAAGGTCATATAAATTTATAAAAGGAAATAATATCTTTCAGTCAAACATAGATTTGCACTGTGTCTAAATGTTTTTATGTTTTACATTATGTCCTTTTAGAATCTTGGCTACAATTTTAATTTTAAAATGGATTTCCTTGATTTATTAATAAAGATATTACAAATATATTTTTTTGTATTTTATTATATGCATTTTCTTTAATGTTATTGATGTGTTAAATATCCAAATGCTTGTTTAGTTAAAGTATCAAAGAATGTTTGAAAAGAAGCATAGTGAGAATTCTACTTCATTAACATGGAATAATATGATTAAATGCGTTTGATGTCAATTGTCTGTATTCATAAGTGTTATGTCTATATGTCATTCTTATCAGCAGTATCTAAAATTTTTATTCTGAATATTGAAACATAGAGGATATAAATATAATATGTTTTATTGTAAATAATTTCATAATGTATGTTGTGCGTTACACCTGTTGTATAAAATATTTTAAAGTTCATTAATTAATTATACAAATAAAAAATACAAATGCTTATATAACTTTTATGTCAGTAATTACTAAAGCCTACTATAAACAGATTAAAAATATATTATTTATGAAGCAAAAAACTATATTTATTACTCACTCGTTTGTTGTGGAAAATTTAAAAATATGTGATCAAGACTTATTTTTAATTAATTAGGATTTTTAATATTGTTTTCCTCTTATTAGAGAGTCAATATCTCAATTTAAATCTGACACTTTGAATCTCAAGTCTCTGTTTGTATTCAGTATGTTTCTTTACATATGTTTAAAAAAATAATAATTGAAGTTTAGAAAGCATGTTCATGTAAATGAGTTGTCCAGATCCCATCAAATGTCTCGATGCCAGCTTGACAGTTGCTATATAATTTCTTTATAGTTTTCCAGAATAGGATCATTTATGTTATTCTAAAAATTATTTTATTTTAGAGTCTAGTCATATGATAGTTCATTTTAGATATCTTTATTTGATGGTACTTACATTTTCTTTATGTGGTCTTCTTTAAAAGGATTTCTGCTCCATTGCATTTTGTTTTCAATTTTTGTAAAGCAGCATATCTAAAATAAATATGAATAAGTCATCCTGCAAATCGTAAATGGAATCGCCGATGTAAGGCATATGTTTTGTTTGCATCTCAACTAAATACTGGAAAGTTAGAAACAATAATTTCTTTTTTTCTCTGTGGATATTTTGCTGAGGCTAAGTATTTGTTTGCTTTTAACAGATTTTTTTAGTTGATTATAGAAAGAATAAATTTGTTTATTTGGTTATTATGTACGCGTTAACATGATAATTACAGAATTAGAAGTCTTGAAACAATTTATTCTTAATTAAGTTGAGGAATTCTTTCCTTCCTCTGACAAGGTTTGCAAAGTGAATCAAGTTCGAGAAACCTTGATATAGCCTATAAGTTAATTATT
Organism: Argiope aurantia; assembly: GCA_026543865.1. Taxonomy (NCBI): domain Eukaryota; kingdom Metazoa; phylum Arthropoda; class Arachnida; order Araneae; family Araneidae; genus Argiope; species Argiope aurantia. The sequence goes on from JAPMOR010065988.1 coordinate 2,477,662, forward strand.
TTTCAAAGTTTTGCCGTTTGTGATTTATATAATTTTTTAATATTTGGGGAATGTGATATTTTAAAAATGTGAAATGAAATATATGAGATGGTATTGTGTCAAAACTTTGTTTTATTATTGTCTAAATTTTGTTAATTTTTTATAATATAAATTAGCAGAACCTGCTTGACATTGCCAGTGAGTTGATAAATATTAGTAAAATCAAAACCTCAGTGACATAAAAATAAAGCTATGAAAGTGAAACAACAAAAATAATATTGATTTTACATGTTTATTTTGCTACATGATAATGATATTGCTTGGTGAACTACAGACTATAAAGTACAAAACAAATAACTGAAAATGAAGAAGAGCTAAAAAAAAGTGAGAGAAATAACCAATGCAATTAGAAAGTTTGCTTCAAATAATGTCATTAGAATTTATATTATAGAATAAAAAATGATGGTTTTTGTAATTTGTCTCTTTACCGAATTAACAAACCAGTAAAACTTCTGCCTCATGTTAATATTTTCTGCTGTGGATCAGCAGACAATTCACCAGAAAAACAATTAAATGAAATTCAAAGAAACAAAAAGATTTTCTGATCATTCTTATTTTAAATAGAAGATTTGAATAAAGATCTTAGTATTTTTAAAAGGTAACGGGATTCATTTATTGAATGCAGGAACTTCAATTCTTTTATTGTTTGAAAATTTCTCAAAATTCAGTAAATTACATTAAGATCACAAATCACAGTTCTTTAGAATAACAAATGCTTGTTCTCTTCAATGATACTATGGTCTTCCTTCTACGACTTTTAGAAATGATTCTACAGGCAAACGTATGCAATAAATTTTCCAGAACACAACATATTGCATTTAAAAAATGCTAATTAAATTTTAAAATTCATTCTTCAAGGTGCAGTAAGTCATCAGTGCATCTACCTGTCTGTCAAATTTCTTGGCAGCAAGAGCAAAGATTTGTCTATACACTGCAATCATAGACCCGCATGGTCAGGCAAGCTCGTTCTTTTATAAGTACCGATGATTTTGAAGGTCTGTTTAAAAATTGTGCTGAATATAGAAATAATGATTTTGAAAGTAGAATAAATATTGGGTTTTGTTTTCTACAAGAAACTCTTTAAAAGCAAGTTATTCATTATAAGTATTGCAATTATCTAAGTAGTAATTAGTGGCAACTCAAGTTGACTATAATTAGAAAGCTACAAGCAGCCACTGCATCACATATATTTATTTATATGCATATTTAAGTTTCTCAAAGTAACCTATGAAATTACATAATTTTAATTATATAGTATGATGATTGTTTAAAACTAAATCCTATTCAGATGCATCTATTATTTTTGATGGCAGTAGAATTAGATTCAAGGTTATTAAATTGTATATAAAGATACATGAGGAATCTTTCAATCTAATGTGAATTTGAGTTGTCATTAACTTTGATCTAATATTTTTAATTAAAATTCTTTTGTTCTTAAGTCTTTGATAGTTTTGTCATGGTATTGAAGTAACTTGCTTTTTTTAAACATAATATATCAAATTTACATATATTGCATGGAATAATGAAAATGATGAATGTAGTATTGAAGAAAATTCTATATTGTATTGGAATTAAGACTCTATTAAGATATAATGTCTCCGTTATCATGTGATTGAAATGTTTTCACTAAATATAGAACCTGAATTTTGAAATGCCTGACAAATAACAATAATTTATACTTGCTTATAGCTTATTCAATACCTAATAATTTTTTTAACGGAGATTTAAAATAAATATGACTAATTAAATAACAATTCATGGTTGTTGTTTTTTATCTGCATAATGAATTGAATATGGAATGTCTTGTTTATTTCAGATGAAACACTGGGCAATAAAAGATAATTTGACAGAATGGTGCTATTTACAGAGTTTGGTTAGTACTTTGTTAGATTCCTTCTGCCCATCTGAGTCCGACAGATCGTTGCACAGCAAACATAGTCCTCTGTTGCATACTTTGGTCGTGGAAATACTAACTGAGAATATTATACACCCTCTTGTAAATGTATTATGTGATCCTAAGTTTCTTAACAAGATAATACTCAGAGTTTTGTTAAATTATATGCAAACAAATGAAGAAAAGGATAATTCTACTGGTGTCTCTCAACAAAGTGTTAAAAAATCTGTTGCTGAAGAATCTTCTGTTGGCCAACCTGTTATCCTGTTGCCAAATGAGGAGTTATCAGATGACCAGGTATTTCAAAATTGTACAGAAATCCAAACTCCAAATAGACTTTTAGTTCCTGGTAAATCCTGTCAAATAAAGGAAGACAGTCCTGAATTTTCAATTAAAACACCTAGTTTTGAAGAAACAGCAGATTTCCCTTGTTTTGTATCATCTGGCATCAAATCATGTAGCAATATAAATCTTTCTAATCATAACTTCACTGACTCACAAATTCCAGAATATGATTCCCATATTTCTGTTCATGAAACTACCATTAAAAGATCGAGAAGTGCAGATTTCATTCGACAGATGCCTCAACTGAAAGCTTTAAATGAAAAGGATTATAATATTGTCTTGCATAGTGAAAGCAATAAAATACTTGTTGCTCTTAAGTCTGAATTAAATTCCAATACTTCCATTGAACAAGCTGAAGAAGCCATTGAAGTTGAAGTACCGACTTTATTTACTGATGTACAAATCGTAGATACTTTCCAAGAAAATGAGGCAGGTCTCCTTCCATATACTCTGTACTGCATTCAGGTCAGTTGAATTTCATTTCTTATTTATCTATTATCATTTTTTTTCTATTAAAATAAAATATGGAACTTTCATTTTTGTGTATTTTGTCATTTGACTTCAGTAGCTATGAACAAATTTTACAAGCAACCTATATGTATGTAACATGTAAGTTGTTTGGAAGTGTAGTGATCTTTTAAAGGAGTTAAAGTCACCTATATCCTAAACTCATTTATTTGAAGTATTCAGATATTATTTTTATTGATGAAAAAGTGCTTTTAAAATATTCAAAAGGTATATTAAGTAATTACCAGACATAGTGATATTTTGGATCTTGTGCACAAAGTGATGCAGATAGCTGATAAATATCCAAAGCAAAAAGAGCCTATGAAAACCATGCTCACAGGTTTTATGTTTTTGGAATTGTAAAATGTCTGTGTTTTTGCTTTATGAGGTCTAGATATTAATGGGTAAGGCAGTTTTTATCTCCAGTTAATGAAAGTTGCAGTCATAAAGTTTCTAAATCCATGTGAAAACTAAATTTTCATCCAACTCATAAATTAAAATAGAAATGATTTTATTTTTGAACAGTTTACAGTATAAAAAGAAATTTATTTTAAATGTACAGATAAATTGAATTTATTACATTTACATATATTTGCATCTTTGGAAGATCTTTTAAAGGAATTGCAGATGCTATGTCCTACACACATTTATTTGAAATCTTCAATAAATTTAGTCATAATTTTTTTAAATAAGTTTTCACTTCAATACAATTTTCCTTTCAAAGTAAAGTCTTATATGTTTTTATGACTTTTCTTAATGGTTGATTTCTTAATCTATTTGCTATTTATTTCCCTTTTAATACTAAACAAACATCAAAAATCGATCTTGAGTTTGAACATTTTTGTTATGTATAATTTTCCTCTTTTTTACTACTGTAATTTATTAAATGCTCAGTAAATGTCAAACAATCAAGTAAAATTTCTTTCAAAATTTTTGACTTGTTTAAATATAAAAATTATAGTCAGGTACCTAGTGCTTTATGTTTCCCCTCAGTTTTCTTTTATTATTTAATAGTATTTAAGTGTTGCTTTCTTGGAACTGCTATGTAAAGTATAATAATTTTATTGCATTTCTAAGAGGAATTCTGGCCCCAACCTAGCAATAGGTTGAAAATATTTCAGATACTTACAAATGATTTATAATGAGACAAATCTTATAATCTCTATGCATATTAGTGTGTTTGTATTTGATACAGCCAAAAATAACTGTTGATCTTGATTTATCACTATGCTTATTGAAAATTCTAAAATTTATCTATCATATTATTTTTCAGAAATCGTAAGCAAATTTTGATTGTTATGTATGATAGTTAAAATTTCTTTAAAAATTAAATTTATTAAGTCAGTTTTTCAAATTATTTTAAATGTTTTGTTATTTAATTTAACTTGTTATGGTTTGAAAATATTTTCAGTGTTTAAAAACAATCTATTTTACCATGATCATAATACTTAATGTTTGAAAGCTAAATGATACAATATAGAGCTAATTTGTTAAACATATGCAAAACTTAATTGATTGACCAAAATACATAAGTTAGCAGCCTCTGTAATGGAAGTAAATTAGAAAATTTGTTCTTCCCATGTTTATTTGCTTAGGATATGGGATTATCTTAACTATTTTACAATCATCATATAAAATATGTTTTCTGTTCCTAGATACTTCTAACTTGTCTTCCCATTTGTATACTTTTGCATTTAAATTTTACTATTCATAATTTCATCAACATTTCCAAGAAATTTCTGATCATCATTTAAAATCAATATATTGTTATTTGGTACTACTGTAAATGGTTTCATCATTATGCTTAAGATTTTGAAGTCCAATCATAAATATTTCGACAGATGATTTATTTCTAGAGAAATTTGTTTTTCAGGATTTAGTTTTATCATTCTTGAGAATTAAGATGATAAAATTCAAATCTCAATTTAATCTCAGATTTTTTTAGAATAATTTTCTTAAATATAAAAATTCCACAATATTTTTAATATTACTAGCACTTTTAATATAAATTTATTCGTTTTATTGTTGAATGAATCATACTTTACTTCTCGGTGCTTGTGTTTATGCACTTCATTATTCAATGAAGTTTAGCTTTTTTTATTCCGAGCCTATGTCTTGCCTATTTAGTGTTACTCCCAATAAGCAAAAAACAAACAAACAAAAACTGAATATATCGGATTAATTTTTAGTAAATAAACATTACATAGAAAATTTAAAAAAAAATCTAAATAGGACATTAGTGTAATAGGACAAGAGCAATATAGATGCTGTAGATGCCAATCTTATAGGACACCAAAGTGACAAAAATTGCGTGGAATTATGCCCTTTTTTAGGGCAAGTATGTTAAGGTAATATAATAATAATACTAACCTTTTTACATTTGCTAAACCCTTAATTATGATTGGGACCTAAAAAGTCATACTATGCCCTACATACCACTTAGCCTCTCTATGTCTATGAAACAATAATGCTTAATTTTCTACTCAATAATATGAAATAAAAGGAAAATATTTATATGCCTTCCTCTGCAATTTTTTAAATTGTTGGTAAAAGCGTTATTTTTCAATGAAGAAAAAAATTCATGTTTATGCATAAATCATTCTTTCTTTCTGAGAAAATGATTTATTATGTTTACACTAAAAATATAAAAGAATAACTTGTAAAAAATTAATACAATGATACCATGTTATTTGCATCAAGAATATTCCAAATTATTAAATGTGCAGCAAATAAGTTACTATTTTAAAAACTGTTCTATAATAACTTTGCATTTATTTTTTTAATACAGGCAGCTACAATTTGCTGTGATTTTTTCTCTAAGTGTTTGAGTGCTTGGGAATACACCAAATAAATTTGGCTTGATTTAATAATATAATAGTTTCAAATCTAGTTATAAGATACCTAAGTTCAGAGCCCTATAAGCATTTATCAAATTTATTAACTTGAGGGCCACTAATGATTGATGTTAAAAATACAGGCATATTTTTATTGTGTTTAATTTTACTTTCTTTGTGGATGCTAAAGTTCTCATTGTTTAATATGTCTGAAATAGACAAATATGAATGTTTTTTTTTCTTTTTTTTTTCTTTGTTGTTTTTAAAGCTATAGTTTAGTTTCAACTGCACCCTGATTTCCCTTTTATTTTTTAAGTCTTTTTTTTTCTAGTTTATTTTTTGTTCCTTTTTCTCATCTAAATAATCCTTAAATATTATTAATTTGAAGACTAATAATATCTACATATAAGGGATACAAAATATATAAACTTGGTAATTTGTGGTACTTGGGTATTATATGGCCAAATTTGTCTTACTTGAAGCTAGTTTTTTTTTTTTTTTAATTATAATTATAAAATGCACTCACCAGAACTTGCTTGAATTGAGTGGTGTCTCAACTTATCAGCATCAAAATTTCTTCCTTTTAAGAATAGCCTCCTACAGAATCAATAGCTGTAGGATGACTGGTTATCTCACTGTTGTTTTGGAAGGAAGATATGTCAATTATTGTTAATATGAGGTTTGGAAATTTCCTTAATTAATCTTTTTAAAAGTACAAAAGGGTGTATCCAATTGTTCTGCATTATGTTAGTGTCAATAGCAAGTGTAGCATTTTTTAAAATTTTTATTTATCTATTTATTTTTGTACTTGCATCTTTTTATCTTGCATTAGGCTTTTGTTAAATTGATTATTATATTTCTTTAAACATATTAAGAAATTTGAAATTGTGAAAAAAAAAAGCAGATTTGAGCATTTTTAGAATAAGAGATTTATGAGGGAAAAGTAAAGGGCAGTTTTGTAGGATATTCTTTGCGGAGAAATAACACTTCTTGCTGGTTTTTTTTTTTTTTTTTTTTTTTTTTTTTGTTGAGGTCAGAGCCGTTTTGCGGCCTTAGTGCATATGAGAGACCTCTTTTTGGTCAATTCAGTTTCACATTTCAACACATTTTTAACTTATTCAACAATTTTATTTATTTTTATTTTAGGTTAATATTTACTTCCGTAACTTTGTAAAGATATTTATGTTTATTTTATTATACTCATAACTGCGCGACATCTAGATTTGCACCCAATTTTATTTAACCAGATGTTCGGTATTTATAAATATTGAAATAATTAAATGACCGTAATGAAGCAAATTGGAATCTGGCCAATTATACTTGACAAAATACTAGTAATGTCGCTATATGTTTTATAATTAATAGAATTTGTAATTTTTACAAATTTATTTGGTGATTAAACTAATAACAGTTTTTTAAATCGGGATTCTTGCGCCCCCCCCCCCCCTTTATTAGCCAACGGCCTTAGATAGTTGCCTCGTCAGAAATCCCCCCGGTTTGGATTAGTGCTCTTTCTTTACTATTTTTGATTGTTTCATCTGTTTAATTACTGTGGAATTCAGACGGAAGATATTTTTAAGGTTATTTTGTGATCTGAACGTGAGCTGTACACGTAAGGTGATACAGCTTTAATCTTTGTTTCTTAAACATTTCATGCATTTTTAATGTATTCATTGCAGTATTTGTGTCAACTTTTTATATTAGAAATCTTTATTCAGCACTTAAAGTATTAGAAAAATGATAATTTTATTAGAAGTATGAGTGATAAAATTTCAGTCTCATTAATTATTCCAGTTGTGTAGCAGTTTGGATTTCAGTATCAAGCTTACATTTCAATATTTGAATACCATGTAATCCTAAATGCAAATTAAAATCTTTTCTAATTTTAAAAACAATTTCAAATGTGTTTAAATCTAGAGAGTTCGAAATATCTAATATATGTGAATACTTTTTTATAACTTTCCAGCATTCCTGATGCATGTAAAAGACTGAACTGTTCCTCCTTCTAATTATGTTTTTTGACAAAATATTTGCACCTGAACAGATAATTTGCCTCAAGTAATTTAACTTCGTTTCGTTTTTGTAGTATACTGGAGTCTTCCACGATACTGGAAAATCTTCAGATATTCCCCATTTTGTGAAGCAAGTTGTTAGTATTAAGCGGCGTTTTCGAGAGTTTGTTGCACTTCAGTCTAAATTGGAAGATAATCCATCTCTAAAAGTTCATTTAAAAGGTAAAAATTTCATACTTTTTATTTCTCAGTTTCTTTATCATAGAAAAATGTTATTTTACAACACTATTATTTCTGATTATATTACAGTTTCAAAAGTGTTAGGTTTTAAGTAAATTTTGAAAAGAATCATAATTTGTTTTTCCCCAACATTTCTTTTCATTTATAAGTAAATAAGTTTCTTTTCTTAAACTAAGAAAAAAAATCTTGTTTTTTAGTTAATGATACTGAATAAGGATAAATCTTGGATACAAAAATAAACCTAGGTTTTCCACAAGTGATGTGAAATAATGCGAAAGACATATAATTTCTGTGAAAGGTTATTATTGAACATGCCAGCATTTCAAAGTATTATGATCACTATTTGATAATGGAAATAATTCTTCATTTAAAATTTTCGCAGATGGCATTTTAGAATCCTGAGGAATTTGTGCCTATCTTAAATGCAAACATATACTGGAATTTCTTATATTTGATAATTATACTTCTTTGTATGCTGAAAATTTTCATAGCATTCCCTAAGATGTGTCGGTTCATCATAATTATATCAAATTCGCTTACCCTGCTGAGTTTACTCATATTTCATATTCGTACTGTGAGGTTTTTGATAGAATAACTCATATCAGCATGGCATTATCTTTTCTTTACATCTGGTCATTAAGACCCCATTTTGGTTCAATAAAAGCTTAAAAATACCCTTTATGCGTTGAATTTTTTTCTTCTGTTATTTCTAATGTACAGGGTGGTTATTAAAAAAAAATCCTCGGTATATGAACGTCTTGTGGTTTATACGCTCAACCAGTCAACAGGAAATTTCAGGTATTGTTATTTGAAGTATGTGCTCGAGATTGTGCTGATTTAAAACATAGAGCATTCGCGATTACGGTTACAGTAATCACAAACGACTACTCCGAACTGCCCTGAGGCGGACGGAAAAATCTGAATGACCGGATTGTCGCGGCAGCATTGGCGGGAACTAAGGTTGAATACTAAGGGCCATGACCGGCGACTATGCAACTCCAGCCGTAGAAGGCACTTGCGGTCATTGGTAAGGGTTAGCCAACCCCACACCAATTTTGTACCCAAGATGTTTGGCAAGAATCAATCACCATACTGGAAGCTTCTCATCCCCCATGTCTGAGGTGCCCCGTGTGGGAGTTACGATTACAGAAAAAAAAAGCGGGTGTTGCCATTCGAAAATTCCGTTTTTTTTTTCTTGCGCAATTTGATCAGTGCATTTGTAAAGCCATAAATGGCGTTAAAACGGAAAAATGTATGACGAAAATTGGCGGCATAAAGCATTTGCAAACAAGTGGATTGTAGCAGACGATTACTCATTGCACCCTGGAGGTTGTTGACAACAATGACGAATGTAACATCGAAGGAGGAATCTGCATACTTTCACGTTTTATGGCATCTTTCAATTCTTACAGATATCGTGCATTTGACATATACACCTTAAATTTCAGATAATCCAGTAATAGAAAATCATTGGAGTGCGGGCAGGGGATCGCGGTGCCCGCGAAACGGCTGTGGAAGATGACTCAATCATCAAAAGACTTTTGCAGCACTTGGCAAACTTTGTGGCGACTTGTGGAACACCGTCTTGCACCCATGCAATGTCATTAGCGCAATTTTGCTGTTACAATTCTGGAATTACGTAATTCCGCAACATTGTTTTATACCAAGCACGTATTACAGAGCGTGTTTTCATAAGCAAGGAAGTGTTTCTTTGAAGAAGTACGGATCGAGAGCGAATGTTACTCTACACAGCCACTTTAGCTTCGTGTAAAAGTGTTGGTACCACATATGCCTAGTGAATGCAGTTTACGTACCCATTTAGGAAGAAATGTGCCTACCATAACAGAGTAGAGGGTCTTAAGGACTGTTACCCGCATTTTCAATACATTCAAAATGCGGGTAACAATTCTTGTATGTATTGGATTACAATATTCGTACTATGCACTTCCGATGCGACTTCAACAAAAATAGATGGCCTTCTTGATCGCAATTTATCATATGTGCATCTATTTTTGTTTTCAGATTTTTAAAAAAATTACCAAACTTTCTACAATTTTTACGGAACATGGATCTCGATTTAGCGTATGATTTCGCCGATAAACTCACCTACATTTACTACGCAGCATTTTCCCTGTTCAGATGCAACAGCTTTATCAATTTAACTTGTTTCTCGAGAAATATCGTCTTGTTGGCACTTCCGTACACATGATCGTTGAAACATTCTTCCCACACTGCTTGTTAAAGGTTTTGCGCAAACTAGGCTTTGCACATTGTGTTTTGTGCTTGGTACTGTGAATTATACAAAATGCATCAATGCATCTCTTCTCTATGTTGTCATTGATACTTTACAGTCATCTTCATTGAAAATGTTTTATGCCGCCAATTTTCTTCATATGCGTATTATTCCAATGCCATTTATGATTTTTCAGTGCGCTGATCGATTTGTGAAATGAAAAAAATGGATATTGCAATCTGAAAATTTCGAAATTTTTTCACTGCAACCGTAACCATGGAAGCTAAATTATTTTAATTTCGAGCGCATACTTTCAATAACAATACATAAAATTTCCTTTCCATTAGTTGATTGGATAGGCCGTTAAAGGTTCATATATCGGGGGGGGGGGGGAATTTTGTGATCACCTTGTATATGCCTGTAAGAAAATAAAGTAAATGATATAATAATCTTTAACAAAAATGAATACTGCAAATGAAATTATTTGGTAAAATTTAAGGGAGTGTTTAAAGTAAAATGACTGTCTTGGTTATTTTTGTTAGCACGTATTAAATAACTTTAGAGTGCTGTATGTCTGATATTTCATGGCCTTTAAAATTTATCCCTCTGTGTCAGAGTGAATTCTGATATTTATGGTGTCGTTATGTTATAAAAAAATGATGAAACTGATGCGAATAAAATGAATTTCAAAAATATTTTTTTTTTTCTCATTTCGATTGGGACAAAGTTTGCTTGTCAATGTAAATTATTTTAAATTTTGACTGATTTTATGCAACCGTCAATGAAAATTAACGTGCAGACACTATTTTCAAATGCCTACATGTATGCATTAATCTTTTATTTGCCGACGGTACTTAAAAGTGCCATTTAAATCAGATTGATATTTCCGCAATATGACTCTTTGTTCTGATGATATTCAACAGAACACAAAGAGTGCATGTAACTCGGAAAGCAAGCTGCAGATAGCAACACAAGGCAGAAATGAAAAATATTTAATTATTAATTAAGTTAATTATTTTAAAGCTTTTTTCCTCTTTTCAGGGCTTATCCTGCCTTAAAAAATTGATAGTAAAATTTTGACAGTATTTTTAATGAAGAGTCACTATGTTTGAATCTCTGCAGGGCCAAATACACATTTATGGATATAAATATGAAAGTGTCTGTGCAAGATTTGTAAATATCTTTTGTATTAATTTTTTTTAATAAACTTGGTTACCAAACATTAAGAGATTTCTTTTTAATAACCGCTTAACTGTTTTGCCCGTATGCCATACGAGCATGGATTTATCGAATTTTGATAGTTGTAAGTAAAAAATAAAACATTCATAACTATTATAATTCAATATTAAAATTACTTCGAATACATAGATAAGTCAAGTATTCAATGGATTTCTATTGGAATCAAAATAAGAAAATATTCCCAAAATAGAAGGTGTTATCTTATAAGATAGTAAAGAAAATTAAATAGTTAAGTGGTTAAGAAAGGATTCAATTAAGAATGCAAATGAAATTTAGATAATTGGGCTTTTTTATTTTCCTTTTCCCCTCAGACTTGCTACATTTCTGCTTTTCATTGAATTTAATCTATTTCAACAATAATGAATTCTGTTAAATTATATAATTTAAATCCGATTATTTGTACGTTATTGGTAGTTTTGCTTTTGAAATAATTCATAAAGAGCTGCATTATGGGGGAAATCTGAATGAAATTCGAATTCAAGAATCAATCCAGTTTTAATTCATAAGTATTCCAAGCCCAGGTGCTCTCCATAACATCACCTTTTTTCTGTTTTTAATCAATCCATTTAATTTAAATTTATAATTATACTGCAAAATGAGATTAATTTTATTTGCATCTCTTATTCCTGTAATTTTTCCATGCATTTTCAATACTTTTCATTTAAACCCTCCAATTGATTGAGTGGACTTTTCTTATCCTTATTGTTCAATTCCAAACTAAATAACTTGCGTTTATTATTATATTCATAGAAACACCCTTTATACAAGATATTCTTCATATCACAATTATTTGATTCTTTATTTAAAAAAAACGGGTTTAGTTTGTAAGACAATAACAAAATATTTCACCTCATTGCTTATAAAATGAAATTGTTTTTCATGCTTTCTTATAATTGTTGTACTATGGTTTAGTAAATTCGATCTTTTTCTTGTTTATTACTTTTTTGCTTATGAAGGTCAGTAGTGATTATCAATGATATTTGTATGATATAATTAAATTTTTTTATTATTATGTTATGCATTTTTAATTATGTTTTAGATTTTTAATTAAAGATTTGTAGCAGATCTTTTTATAAAGCCCATCTCCTTTCAAAAGAAATCATACATAACTGTCACTTACAAAATTGTGTAATATTTTTTTTTATGCTTCTTGTTGTAAATTTTTGTCAGCATATATACTCTGTATTTACATTTTAATTTTTAAATAGAAAAAATAATACTGCTCATTATATGCATCTACTATAACCTTTGCTTGAAAATATCATTATTCTAATTTTTATCTAGGCATTAAAGGACCAAGCAAATGGTTGGTATTGCCATTTTCAAATCTGGATAAGAGAAACATAGCTGAAAGAAGAATATTTTTAGAAAATTATTTGAGAGAACTTTGTAGTTCACCTGCAATATCTCAAAGTTCAGAACTTCAAGAATTCTTAGCATATGGAGGAGGAGATAGAATGACATTTGTAAGAAAAGCTACTGATGCTAGTGTACCAAGACTTGACAAAGTTAGTTTTTAAAAATTTAATTTTAAAAAATTATATAGTGCCTCAAGATGTATTATTATGTGATTAGGTCTGAAAATTTTGCTTTTTGAAACACACTTCCTGATAAGAAAAGTATTTAAACTTAATGTAGATGTTACATACATATATTCAACATTTTTATTACGGAATTTGAAATTCTTTTAATTAAAAGACTGATAAGTTAGATTTTGGCTGATAAATTTCGATTAAATAAAGGGTTAAGCTGCAGTTGTATTGGGGGAAAGGGCAATATTTGGTTTAAAAAACACGAAAATTAATCGGTAGTATTGCAGCATTCTACATTTGAAGAGTTTCCTGTAGAAAGGAGGTGGCTCCAGTTATTCAAGTTTGCAGGAAGCCGTAAAAAACGTTTGAAAATTCTAAATTGTGTGAAGATTTATCCTTTTGATCAATTGTATTAATTGCTCCTACATATTATGGCTACTATACTACTATAGTCTATACTACTATTACAAATGTGTCTATACTACTATTATAAATTTTCACTCAAAAATATATTTTCCAGATGATGTAGCACATGTTGTAATGCTGGAGCTACCTCTTTCTTGCAACCAAATAGATAGTCTGTCTACCTCTGTGAAAAATATTTCACAATAAAAATGCAATTTACTATGATATTATTAATTATTTAAAATAAAGTAACAAGACATATATACAACTTGACTTTAAAAACAAAAAAGTATATTCCCTTTAATCATCACACTCCCCTATGTAACGTCGAGCTCATCTGCTGCGTCGTCTGGCTGTAAGCCATCGTAGAACTACATATCATTTTATGAGACATATTTGCGAGCTAGTTCCATTACATCTTTATATTTTGGGCTCGTAAGTAGAAAGGAGTGGGAGTAAGATGGCTGAATCTTGTTTAACATTAATAGAGTAATGTTTTGGATGTTGAATATTCTTACTGTTTTGTTACAGAGTAATCTAACACTCTCTCTACATAATATGTTTCCTATATTAATTTGGGATTTTTTCATAATTAAAAACTCTATGTTTTGGTATAAAATACTTTTGTTACCATTAGAAATGATGTAAGGAGTTTTCAGGAAGAAACCTTTTAATAGATTAACGAAGTTGAGAATCATTCCTTGGGTAACTTTAGTAACAATAGACTTTTCACTTTCTTCTCTATGATACCAGTATACTCACACGATAAAAAAACTCTTCCTACTTTCCTTGTACGTTTTTCAGTGTTTTTGAAGGCACGATCGATGGGGGGGGGGGCGGGAATGGCGGTAGCACCAGGAGCTACCCCTATATTACTACAAACTAATGAGACGAACAGCTCCACCGCTTGAGTAACGCGGGGACTAACGATCGGAAATGCATCTTTCTGGCACCAAACGAGCAAGTTTTTATTTTACCACATGATAGTACATGTAACTCCAAATTCTCCTAGGTTGGAGCTACATCCTTTTTGCAGTAAATTCTTCATTTTTTACACACAGCCGAATTTATACAAACCATTGATAAATATTTGAAAAAATCTTATGATTGTTCATTTTATCATTAAGAAAATGAATAATTGTTGTATTTGTTATAATTATAACAATTATTAAGATTACTGGTCCATAATTTTATTTTTTTATTAGTAGAGTTAGTTGTATTGGAAATGGCAAATGCCAGGTGCTGTTAGCAGTTTTGGAGAAAGAGGGAATTCAAAGATTGTTCTTTATTGAAAAAAAACAACAACATATTTCTTAATCAACGACAAGAATAAATAAAAGTTTGTGTATTTGTTATGCACAAATTCTGTTATATTCTGTTTTACTAACAGAAGAATTACTTCTGTTTTTGAAAATGTAAAGCAGAAAACTTTGTTTCATTTGCCAAAATTATTATTTATTAAATAAATTATTTAATAATATTTAATGTGGTGTACATACTTTTTAAAATTAGAAGTGCATTTTTAATATCCATAATATGTGTAGAAGCACTCTATATATCATTCAGATGTTATATCAAGTATTAATGAATCACATTGTTTAAGAAATTTTAATGCGATGTGTTTAAAAAATGGTAAACTATAAGTGATTATAAAGGGGTCACTTTTAAAAATATTTAGACAAATCCGTGAAATTTGAGTGTTGTATTTTGTCTATTACTTAATCTGTATATTGTATCTTACCCTTTTTTTAGCTTATTGAGTAATTTATAACTTAACAGCTAATTTAAAAATCAAGCCTTTAAAAGTAAATTATCTTGAACATTTCAAGTATTTCATAATTTTTGTGAAAGAAATATAACGTTATCTTTTTGTAAAACATGATTAGCATAATTATTACATTAAGAAATTAAATTTTGGGACTCTTGAACGAATGCTGAATTTTTTACTTTCTCGTTCGTATACACTAAGAAACTGAAAGGTAATTGTCAGAATATTCTAATTTGAAATTTTGATGAATCTTCAAGTGTCTGACCACCTTGATTCTGAAACTGTCTGAACAAAACAGATAAAATTTTCGTATATAATCTTAATACTAAATTTGTAGATTTTTATCAAATTTTAAGACGAAATCCAATCAGAGGAAGTTTGTCAGTGTGCAAGTTAACGTGATAACTAAAAATGAAAAGAGCTACATAAAATATGCTAATTTAGCATTTAAGGGTTAGATCTATATTTTAAACCAAATCTATCAAGAGGTTGACGGCCTGTACTTTCACATGTATGCAAACCCTATAATTTAGAAAAGAAATGAAATGAAATTGAGCATGTGATCTTTTGACTGGAACTGTAGTTTGTGCGGAATTTTGGTTTCGATTGGTCGGAAAAATAGGGTCTAAAATACTTAATCGGTTTTCTGGTACTTGTGTATTAATGGGAGCATTGCGATTAATCGTCAAAAATTTCATGTGAATGCGTTTTTCGTAACTATTGAACTCCTGTATCAAGCTGTTAATAATACCTAAGTACCGGTTTTCTATACTATACTAGGAAACACACAACTCTCATGTACAGGATTCTGAAAATGAGTATCTGAGTGCTCTTGGTGTTGACGGCCTCCATAAATTTGTGCAGAAGTGGAGAGGGGAATAAACCTTTATAAGGGGAGTATGTGAGAAAATTTCAGAGATATCATTCCCTCTGGCTTTGCATTGTAATTATCAACAGATTGATTAAAGTTATTGAAACATTAACTAGTATAGAAATTATTATAAAATAGTTTTATAATAATCATAATACGCTAAAGAAATATATAGTACTAGATAGGATTTCATTCTCTTCTGTGTCTCAGATATGATTAATACAGTTTAATTATTGAAAGCCGTAGTAGAAAATCTCATGAACATTGGTAGAGTGCAGGGAAAAATAAATTATTGTATATTTCTTGTGCAAAAATTTATTATTTTTGTAAATATATATGAACATTTTGTTTCCTTACAGTGCGATTCTTTCTGTAAGAAAATTCCTTTTATTTCCTTATGTATGAAGAAATTCCATTCTACTTTTTGATTTGAGTGTTCACAAACTTTGAAATCAAAAGAATTTCTAAAACTGGTTTGAGAGGAATAATAATTTTCTAACAGAAAGAAATCAGATACGCCACAGGTTTGGAACAACAACAACAAAACTAAATTTATAAAATAATGAATTTTGCCAAACATAAACACCGAGATATAAAATAAATATTATTTAATGAACAATAAAATGAATAAATATACACAAAGCGTTTGAGATATTAAAAATATTGTAAAATTATTACATTAAAAAAAATCGATCTCTTGAATGATAAAATTCGATTCCGTAAATGCTGAAATCCGTATAAATGCAATGCCTAATACAAAATAAAAATAATGCTGAAAAAAATATTATTAATAACTTCCAACTGATGTGAATTATTAAATCACCAAACATTAGCTCATTAATCTTTATTGCTAAAAAATATAGCTAAAAAATATATAAATAAAATGCGAAGTTTGTGATCCCATAAACACATACTAATTAAAATAATCATTAAAATCGGATTGAAACAAATAGTTATCTACTAGAAGAGAAAAATTCATTTCCAAATACAAAATATTTTTAAAAAATGTTGAATAAATAAAATAAAAAAACTCAGTGCTTTTTAAATGCGCATTAATAAACGCTTTCAAGTTCTGTTTAGGATAAAATGCAAGTTTACATAACGTGAACTAATTATTCATACTGCCATTCATTATTCGCATATATAAAAACATGCTAGGTGCCAAAACAAAAGTTAGATGACAAAACAGAAAAACCGACATCGGTAGAAAACTTATATAAAGAGATAAAATTTAATGACTACAAATTGAAATATATAAGTACATATGTGCGATACCTTTGCGGGATGCAGAAGTTTATCAGAATTACAAATTTAATCCAACCTTGCTAAAATTCTACTTCCATTAGCCTGATGGCCCTGGAAAGCTAAGAGATTTTAACCTCATATTTGAGCATAGGTTCTCTTGTTTCGATATGGTGCTGATGGCAGTTGTAACTGTTTGTAGTTTACAATGGAACACATGAGACATTCCCCCTACTCATTTTTTGTTTTCCCCAAGTTTTAATCATAATTTTTGTGTTACAAACGATCAGAAAGATGCTATATTCAATTGTAAATTGTTGCCAGTGCTGTTGTAAAATAAGAAATAATCAAGTTTTGATCGTCATTCATTAATTGTAAATTAGATGATGATTAAGGTGCCAGTTTTGCATGGTTAGCACTATTTCCAATATATATTTTTCAGTGGCGATCTCATTAAAATGTTTTGTCCTCATCCACAAACCTTTTAGCAACTACTCTTATATTTTCAATTGTATCTGAAGTTTTGTATAGTTTTTTATGAATAGTTTTAAAAAAAATCTAAATAGGTTTTTTTATCAGCAGCTTCTGTATTATATTTTTATTTTTAGATGCTTGTACGGGGTGTTAAAGGAGCATTCGATATATTTAGAACTGCATTGCCAAATTCTCCTCTAGACGAAGAAAATACTCCTAGATTGTCATTTGAAGATCCTGTTCCAGATCAAAGATTTCAAGAACATTTGTTGGATTATTCTAGTCGTGTATATATTTTTATTATTAATATGACTAATTATTAACCAAAAAATATAATAACCAAATATATTCTTGTGACTTTTTTAAATTAGTGGTGTGAATTAAATTTTTGGATTTGGGTTGATTGATTGCCAGATTTCTAATCATAGTGAGTAAGTAAAGTTTATATTGTAGCATCATAATAAATATTAAGCAAACAATCCATATTGATAGAATCAATATCCAAAGAGGATGTATTATTACATTTTATTTACTTATGTTTTAATTCCTTATAATTAGATTTTAAAGCTTAAATAATTAGTTTTTTTTTAAATTTTTATTTTCTATCTAATTCGGTACGTTTGTGAACAAAAGTATTATCTTCGGTACGTTTTTTAGTAATTTCATAATAAGTTATTACTTTTTTTTATTTCATACATTCTGAATACGTATTTCATTTATATTCATTAATTTATTGTCCTAACATTATAATATAAAAATATCTGTAGTTTTTATCTTTTTAATAATACATTTTTAGTCTTAAATGATTGAAACTCTTTATTTAAAATGGCCTTTAAAATTTTTATCAATTAGGAACCTGAAATAAAAGAGCACGTGAGAAACTTCATGGAGAATTCTTCTTTTAGACGTTTTTCAGGTGATTTAAGTTTCTCTGAAAGTAGTTCCAAAAAAAGTTCATTATTGAGGAATACTAATTTCAAGATAACGGAGAGTTGCCATTGTTCTATTTTAAATGGTATGTGAAATAGTTTCTCTTTTACATGTTTGTGTGTGAAAATAAAGATAGAAGTTTTTTAACTTTTTAAGAGATGCAGTTTAATATGCAGTTCTCTGCAATGTAAAAAAAAAAATGCAATTAAAATATGCAATGCATGATTTAAATTGCATGATGTCTAATGAATCTACAGTAACTGTGCATAACATCGATGCGAAAATTTGTTTGGAAGTTTTCCCTAACTCTAATCTTTCATTTGATTCAATTGAATTTTCAATTGATTTTGATCGGCATAATCCTTGTTTTAGTTTGTTTAGAAAATATGAATTTCATTTTTATAAATTGGTCATAATTTTGGAGATATTAGAGCTTTACTGATTCACAGGAGGAAAAAAAACTTCAGTATAAAAAAATTACTGATATTTTTCAGAACAAACCAGTTATGTGACTTCATCAGATTTGTGGTAAATCATGATATGAAAACTGTTGCTGGTTATTGTATCGATTTTTACCCCTTTATTTTAAACTTTACTATTGTTATAGCATATTCTTTTTTTTTTCTTCTTTTTTTTAAATCAAACAGTTTCAAAATATCTTTAAAATTTTATTTCCATACTGATAAAAGTGATTTTGGCACAATCACGCTTATTTGCATTTTGTAATTCTACTTACTTCCGAACCTTCGAGTTCGCGAAGTCAGTTTAAAACCCTGCACGTTTATTTTTCTTTGGGGAATGTATTGTAAGAAGCTTGTAAGAAATGCCCCTACTGTGTGAAGAATTGCTAAGGTGTGTGGATAGTTACTGTTGATGTATAAAATATAGCGATTTAAAAAAAAAAGATAAGTAGCTTAATAAAATTTTGTATGTAAAATTTAAATAATGAAAATTTTCTTTCATTTCCCTTTTATATTTATTTATCATTATTTTTTAGCAAATAATTTTCTTGAAGAAGAAAATCCATTTGGAAATACTGTAATTGAACTTCTTGCAGTTGCTCTTCAATTAGATGAGACAAACTTGGGTTACATGTTTTCTGTTTTTAAAATACTCTGTGCTCCTTGCATTAACAGGTAAGCTAGAAGTGTTAACACTTATTATTCAGAATAGCTGCATACTTGTTTGATCAAACCTTAGAAAAAAATTTGTGCTTTTATTGTTTTGAATGAATTGAAGGTTATTAAATTTATTGTAAGTGAATTCTAAATATATTAGATAACTTCTGCATTTTTAGAAAAATTTTCATACACACACAAAAAAACTGTTTCCTTTTTTTAAATTTCTGTATTCCTTATTATTTTCATTGATGTTATATGCAAAGATATGAATACATTAAAAATCTGAATTTAAACATGGGCAGATTGAAAAATGCAATATTTAATTTTGTTTGAAGCAAGAAAAGTAAAAAGAAAATAATTTTAAAGTGTGGAGAAGAATATGTTTCTCTGCTTATTATTTCTCATTTTCTGATTGTTTATTAAATTTTTTTAGGACTGGAATATTTACTAGGGATATAATAATAAAGAGACCTATAAGAGATGGATTATAAAAAAATAAGAAATTTGTCATAAATAATAGAAAGATTTAGATATAGCATGTTACAAATGCTCTACCATTATCAATGAAATAAAAGTAATTTTTTATAATAGTACATAAACAAGAAACTTATTTATAATGTAATACAGCACAATGTAATAAACTTCAGAAATATTCAAAATAATATTATGAACTGAAGATGTAATTCCTATGCAAAGTATACAGCTTATATTTTACACAGTTTATCAGATATAATGTGGCAAGTGTTTTATTGGCGTTTCATATAGAATGTTAATCGTTTAGAAATGCAGAATTTGCGATTCTGCCACTATGACGATTAATGCAGTTGAAATTTTTTTATTTACTTCCTATCTTTATTTCAGAATTTATTTATTTATTACAGGAAAATTATCATTAATAATTAAAATAATTAAATTATTTTCTCTACATTAATTTTTAAATTAATTTTCTTTAACAGTCTATATAGAGAGGAATTTATCGGGAAATTTTGCTCAAGAATTAATCGAGTCTATTCAAGTGACATTGAAGTCATATGGACAAATATAACTATATATATCAATAAATATGTAGCAACATGCAGAAGTGTACAACACATTATGCACCTGCCTATCATTTAAACTCTTGTACTTCTTTATTCTTCAAATATTCACTTAACACTTCTGAGTTATTAAAAGTATAGAACACTAACACACATGACACAGAAATCGCTGTTATTTATTACTAATTGCCGTTGACAATAGCCAGATATAAACAAACTGTCATACGACTGTTTTACACTGCCTTATTAAACGCTTTTGCAGCTGAAAATTCAACACTTCGTTTAGCTAATTAATGGCGCTGCGAAATATTATTAGAAATTTTAGGGAGAGGTCTCATTGCTTCACCAAAAACGTCAGTCAGTCTGAGGGAAGAATACGTAAAGGATAATAAATGATAGAAATAAACGTCAAACAAATATTAATCCAGCTTGAAAGTGGTGGATGGATGATGGATAATCACCCTGACTTACTTAGGGAAATTGAAATTCCTGCCTTCCAAAACTATTAAAGCACAAAAATGTATTTTGCATTTTCTTAAAATTAAAAAAAAAAAATACCATTTTTATTATACTAATTTTATTTCTGGACAATTTATTTCTTTATTTTTAATATTTTTTAATTTAGTTTGGCACTCATTCTGTAACGATTTTTTAATGTTATGATGGAATTAAACTCATACATCAAAACATTCAATTGTTTGCTTTTACCAATGTTAAAAAGGACTTTCTCTTCCACCTTTATTTCATAACTAGCCGCTTTGGCGACCAGCCTTTTCGCCAATCTTAATGTTCGTTAAAATTTTAACAATTAAATATTTTATGTAACTCCTACTGTAATAGCTTCTTCATCAAAATATTTTTAAACTTCAAATTTTGATAATCATATAATTCACTCATAATATTATAAAGCCCTTCAGTCATAATGTAATATGTATTTCTCTTATTTTCTTTTAGCTCCGTAGAATTTATGCTTTAAATTAAATTGGAAATGATTAATCGACAATTAGTATAATACTATTTTTTACTGAAGCAAAGCATTTTTTTTATATTATGATTTCTGAAAACAGAGTCAGTGAGCATTTAAACTTTATGGGCACTAAAGAATATCTTTCTTAATTTATGTATTATCTCAAGAATTTGTCAACAAAATTTTCTCAGATTCACCATGAGCAGATCGATTAATTAACAATGTTTAATTTTAAATTCAACAAACACTAAGAAAATAAACAGAGTCGTTTGAAATAATCGGTCAAAAACAGGTTTAAATAAAACTACTTAAAAAAACGATGGACTTAAAACTATAAGTATATACAAAAAATATATAACTAACATAAATACAATTTAATTACAAAAGCATGCAACTAACCTAAAAATAATATAAATCAAAAATCATCCGTTGAAAATAGTTGTCAACAATCAGAACACAATGCGCATGTGTGAATTTTTCTACGCCAGTTGGGGTAACGCTATGCAGATTAGAAATTTTTAATTTCCTTTATTCTGTTTTATTTTAATTCAAAAGTTCTTCAGAATGAATCTGAAAGATCTATTAATTAACAATTTTTAATTTTAAATGCTTCAAACATTAAGAAAATAAACAGAATCGTTTGAAATAATTGGTCGAAAAATATTAAGCCTACCGTATTAGCGTGGGGACAAAACTGAAGCCTTACTCATTTGGCGGTGGGGAAGATTTTTTTTGGCGGGAAAGTTAGTTTTTAATTAATAATTAAAATTCTAATTAAAAATTAAAGGGACCCCAGTTGCACATTCCCGACCTCCAAGGTATACTGGTACCAAATTTGGTAGCTGTAGGTCAAACGGTCTGGTATGTAGAACGCAAACACACACACACACACACACACACACACACACACACACACACACACACACACACACACACACACACACACACAATTGAGCTTTATATAAGTATAGATGTATTCATTTTTTAATTTTATGAGTGTGATAACTACAGAAAGTAAGCGAAAATAGTTTTGCTGTAGCTTTCTATGGAAAAGGCTGCATATAACTAAGGCCCAGTGTCCATTATTTTTATGATTTTCAGCTGTAATACCCATTTTTTATTCATTAATTATTTATTCCGCACGTTAATTTGGTCATACCATGTGTTACGAAAACGAAAGTACGAATTTTTGTGTTATGAATATCTAAATATAGTTTAAACTAGATGTATCTTATTGGTCCAGTTATTATTGTCTTGATTTCATTTATTGTAAATAAATATTATACCAGAATTTCCACTACTTGGATATCTTTGTTGAATTATAAAATATCGATACTACTGCTAATATTTTCTTTAACCTTTTTGTTTGTTTATTTTGGGTTATGCCTATTTTTCTCTCAGTATTACTGAACATTATGAATACAGATCTTTTACCTGAATTATGGAATCTTCAAAATATCGGATGGACATTATTGCTACTATTTTCTTTTTAACATTTTTTATTTTATGTATCTTCAAAATTCCATATGCGAAACAAAATGCTTTTGAATTTTTAAAATAATACTAAACACACTAATTTAATTTGGTGCTATATATAATATAAGTAGACTTTCTCCTATAATTTTCTCAAAATTTTTTTAAAAAAATATTTTGATGCATTTGATGTACGATTGTCGCACATATTTATAAAATTCCTTCATGCCATCTCTCTCTGTTTTTTGTTTTGGAAAAAATTATACTTCTAAAACATATTTTTATGTATGTAATATAGAAGAAAGTTGGTGATAAAGACTAATTTTTCATTTATCTCTGTCTGATACAAATGGGTGAAGCATTCTGCAAGTGATTTTTTAGTTAAAAGCAATTTTAATGTCATTGAATAATTTTTATTTTGATATAGTGCTCTTTTTAGTTAATAAGGATGATATTATTGCTAATATATTTTCCGGTCGTTTTCATTTCATGTTTGTAATGGATTTTTTTTTTTTTTTTTTTTTACTGTTAAAAGAATTATTTTTCAGTTTTGATTTGGATGTTGATAAAACAATATAAATAAAAATCCTACGAGAAGGAAACAGAATATTTCTTTCAAACACTGCGCGTGTTTATGCGATTTTGCTCTATATCTTTCATGAGTAAATCTGCGACAAACTGTTTTGGTTAGCGGTCAAGAAATCCTTTAGACGGCCATACATCTTTTAATGCTGCATATATTAATTAGTATATTTGCGAAAATGTTTACAAAACTGAAGGTTTTCTGACACCTTGTAAGTAAGAATTACGTATTTTTGTTTAGTCTTTTGAGCATTAAATTTTGTTTTATTCTTTCTAATTATATATCGATTTAGAATGAACTATTTTTTAAGTACTATTTAAATCGTATTGTGCAATAAATTAGGGAAAGAAAATAATGTGAAATCGTTCTGAAGTTTTAGGTATATCAATAATAATAATAATAATAATCAGAGGAGTTTTTATGAATCTGAGAAATATTAGGGAAATCAAAAACAGAAATGATAGCTTCCTCATAGATTATACTTCTAAAGCTGCATAACACACTCACAAACATTATAAGGGGAAAAAGCAATTACCAAAAAGCTATTCAAACTAAAATTTTTCAAATTCATGAATTGCTTCGATTTCTCTTACAATTACTCACTTTTTTAGATATTTGGGTTGTATTTTTTAGAATTTTTCAGGGAATAAATTAAATAAGCTTCATTACAGATTGTTATTTAAAGACTTTTCTTGTGATTGATTATTTTTTAGTTACAAAACTTGTGACTTATTTTATTTTTGATATTTATTATGCCCGAAATTTTAAGTGTTGGAAAAATGAATTATCAACTTTGAAATTATGAAAATATTAATTTTTGTAGGTTTTTTGTTGATAAACTTGATAACATATCCGATGAACATCTAACTATTGTACTACATATGCTACATAAATTTTTGTGGCCTGAGGATGAAGGTTTAAAAGGAGAAAGTGTTAACCTCAAAAGTGAATTGGCTTTAAATAAGATCATGGAATGTTTTAAAGGTAACCATATCTGTTAAACTTTTTCTATGGAATTAAATTATCAAAATATTCCATAAATTTATTAAAATTTTTATATATAATTGGCTAATTGTTTTTTTTCTTCCGAATTTTAATACCTTCAGCATTTGATATTGGAAGTTTTATTTTTTAATATTATAGCTCTTTTGGATGAAAAAGGTGTCATGTTATCGAAAATGTTTAGCCTAAAAGATACTTTCCTAGAGAAAATTAATTTATTTTTATCTTCCATTCAATGTGAAGAAGCAAATAGGTGAGCAGTGTTTTTGTTGTTTGCTTACAGTTTTTAATTTGTTTTATTTCTTTCACATGTTGCGATTTTACAAAATTTTTATTTAAAAGCAAATTAAAAAACACTTGCAAAATCTTTAAAGAATAATATAAGTATAAACGTTTGATATTTTGTATCTGAACTAAGATTAATACGTTTAGAGTCAAACTATATGTTGTGCTATTATGTTGACTCTGCTTTGTTTGTGATAGCTTTGTTAACTTAAATACAAAATTTAGTATATAATAAGCCATAACTATAAGAAAATCATTATTGTAACAATTGCCTAAGATTTAAATTCCTTCTTTTTTCTTTAAAATGCCGATTTCCAAAACACATTGCAGGTTTCTGGTTTCGGAAGAAAATTTAATTTGATCATATAAAAATTCTATGAGTTAACTCGTAGTTAGCGCACTTATTCTGAATGCCAATTGTGAATTATCTCGTAGTTGGCATTGAATTTTTTAAACATCGATAAACGTATATTAAGTAAAAATAAGTTTGTGTTATATATTACTTGTCTTAATGTTATATAATTTTAAGATTATTCAATTCTGTGAAATTTATCAAGTCTAATCATAGGGATATGGCTTCATTTAGAATATGCCTTGGACTCTACATGTATTTTTCTTTTGTATTAATAATACATAAAAGCTTATATTTTATATGTGCAATAATTATAAGAATATTTTTTACCATTTTTTTTTTTTTTTTTTTCAAATGGCCTAACTTGATATACCATGGCTCTTAGGAGAAAGTGGTTGAGAACTGTGCATCGTGGAATATTAGATGCCCCAATTTTTAAAGAATTTCGACACAGTCTTTTTTATTTTTACCCCGTTATTTCTTAGCGACATGTTCCCCGTTTTGTATCATACTTCCTCTCGACAAATAAGCATTTGCCCGAGATCCAAGATCAGCCATCTGCTCCCGAAAGCCAGGGAATAGTAAATTGTTTCTTGGACCTTCCTTATTTAAAACCAAATTGTATAAATAAGACGAACAGGCAAAATTGGATTTCTCAATATCGCAAGATTTCTTTTGGTTAAAATTAATTTTCGATATGTT
This sequence comes from Argiope aurantia, assembly GCA_026543865.1. Lineage (NCBI taxonomy): Eukaryota > Metazoa > Arthropoda > Arachnida > Araneae > Araneidae > Argiope > Argiope aurantia. The sequence goes on from JAPMOR010065988.1 coordinate 2,503,749, forward strand.
AAAAAATTATTCTTTATTTCTAGTTCAAACAGTAGCGATTTCATAAATTATTATATATTATTCCTTCTATATATATGGCTTAACGATTCAATTTGTATTAATGATTTTTTTAATTGTGAACTGGTTTAATTGAAATTTGTAAAACTAAAATTTATCCATATCATTGAAAAATTTTATCCATATTCTGTGAAGTATTCTTGATTGTGTGAAACATTTCGTTATATGAGAATGATAGATAGTTTTTGAATGCAGAAAAATAGTAGAATTCTCTCATTTATATTATAATGTACCCTTAATTTAATTTATAATATGCATTTCCAGTCAAACTCTGTATTCTAAAAATATTTATCAATTTCTTTCAGGTGTTTATTGTTCCATATGTTTGATATGGTTATTGAAACTTTGTGCTCAGGTGAAATATAGATGTTGTGCCTGTAAAATTGTCGTGTATTATATTATATACAAGCTTCTATGATATATTTATGAACTGTGGAATGAATGTATTGATTCCATAAGTTTGCCTGTGAGATATTTTTCTAAAATTGCTTTGTACATTCCATTGGCTGTTAAATATAATTTCTTTTAATATTGTAAGATTTTAAATGTATTTTATACATTCCTGTTTATTTTAATTGTTAATTTAAAAATAAATAGTTCATACCAGTTTATTTTTAAAGTTCGTAATAATAAAATATTTTGCAAAAATTGTTTGCAGAAATTCATTGCAATTATTTAGTGTGTGTCAATAAGACTTAATGAAGGCTTAAATCGGTACATAAGAAAATTGATTTCAAGGATCTTGATTTTTTTGAAAATGTATATTGTATCTAGTTAAAATTCTTTAATGAGGATACTTTTCATAAACTTTAAATAAATTCTGATTTGTCAGTTTACCATTAATGGCGGAGTTGTAATTTGTCTAATTATGAATGTTAGCATATCTATGGATTTATTTTTCTGTATGCTAATAAATTTGTTACAGTTATAGCTGCAGCTCCATTACAAAATGATTGCATAGATATAACACATATATTGATTATTTCTATACACTTTCCCCCTCTTATTTTCATTAGCTTTGTTTAAATTTATTTCATTGCATAATGGTAACAAATGCAGTATGATGAATCATCTTGGTTGTTTTACATACAAATATGAGAGAAATTGTTCTCATTAGCCTTTATTTAATATTTCCATTTTGGTTACTATTTCCTGTGATTTTTTAAATGCATTTATATCTAAGTTTATTGACTGATAATTTATCGGCAATAAAACAAATTTCAAAACTTTATATGTTGGATTTTATTAAGAAGGTTAGTTAAATAAGATATATTGAATTTATAATTATTTTTATGATATACATTCATATCCTTTATTCAAGAACACCGTAGACTTTGACAAATCTTATATTTATATTTAAAATTTAAATTGTTGCAACGTTTTTCTAATCTATCATTTATTAACTGCACAATTAGAAAGTGTTGTGTCAGATCGTGTGCTAATAAACTGTGTAACAGCAACCTTTCTTTTGACGATAAGAAAGGTTTTTAGATTATTCTTAAGTACATCGATAGATCAGTAGATGGAAGAAGTTAAGATAAATATTCTGCAACTGCTTTTGGTATTTGTTTTAAAATTAAATTAGTATAACTTTATTATTATTGTCCTACATTTATCTTTTCTGCACTTAATATTATGGATTGTATAGTATATGGATCAAAGTATTTCTGCTTCAACTGATGCATTTTCATATGGCATCAGTTTTTTAATTTTCCAGTTACATAAATTAATATCTCATTGGTAAAAGATTAGATATATTTCATTTTTAGACATATTCATTCCCAGTTTAAAAATTTCTGTCGATTTACATTTAATGCCTTTTTTTCCCATTTGAAATTTAATTAATGATAAAAATTGCTGATATTAAAGGCCATATTTAGAATTGTTAAATATATACAATGCAAGCAGGATTCCCTCTTTTAAACTGATGTACACTTATTGCTCATATAACAGATTTTTATAAATAAAAAAAGACCTCTCTTAACAATCAATGCGCAATTTCTTGGGTAATACTTATATATTTTTAAATGGAAAGTATTGAATAGCTCTACAATACGCAGAGATTTGTTGCAGTTGGAGTGTGCCATCTGCAACTAACATAAAATTATACGCGTGAGATCAAGACTGCATAAAAATACATGCTAGAAGGGTTCATAATAATATCGAGATACACCAACATTGGAGGTAAACTAACTGATTACAATGCTTTTCAAGCATTATTTATCAGAACTGTGATGCCGGATCGTTAGAGATCACAGAGACCGATCAAATGCAAATTTTTCTGTTGTTTTCTGTAGATTAAAATAATCTACACTGTTTTTTGCGCCAAAGTGTCAGAATGCTTTATAATGTAGTAAATGTGAAACGCACCTTGCAGTTCTCTTCAAAAAAGATCGCTAATGTGATATTTGCGATTTTCCAACATTTTTGGCTCTTATAACTTTAATTCTTTTTAATCTTTAATTTCTAACCTTGAATTATGTGTGTAGTAAGTCCAGTCAAGAAGGTACATCAAGGACTGATGATCAATATTTACAGTTGCATGCAAAGAAGTAAAACACTAAGCAATTTAGACATTGTTTTGCTAGAGAATGGTATAAATGTTTATTGCGTACAGAAAGCTTCATGAAAGTAATCTGCATATGAACTTGCTAGTTTGTATGCTTTTCATCTTACATCTCAAGAAGTAACATTTGAGTTGGCTTGTACTAATGTCCACTGGACTGTAGTTCATTCGAGAGCTGTTCTGCTCATGGATAAGTCCAGTTTGAATTGAATGTCTTGTTTTTATGTCCAGCACGCCTTTTTTTTTTTTTTGTTCTGTTCATCCCATGCGAGTCCCTTAATTGCTGAGATAGAAAAATTCCTGTCAAATGCTTTTACATGTTATACGTTTTTTTATTATTTATTTAATTCCATTAACTATATGTTTTGCTTGAATTACATTTTATCATAAATCCATAAATTTTAACTATTGTTTACTTCCATTTTGAGCTGTTTTTTCTTCGCATATGTGGATCATACATGATATTAAACAATTTTGCAACAACCGTTTGTTTTTAACATATGTGTGGAGCAACAAGGCCAAAAATGGCCCTTGTGCAAAAAAAGGAGAAAAAAAAAATCAATGTTTGAATGGCTTTTTCTTTCTGTTCACCACTTAAATGCAAAGTCAACATGTCTTATTAGAAAGGTTCTGTTCGTTACTTTAATTTTCCACAATTGCAATAGTTTTCAAAATTTAATTTAAAAAAATTATTTCTGACAATATTATAATAGAATGTCTTTTGGAGCATTTGAAAGATTGCAATTGATTTTTATACATTTTGGCAGTGTGGCTAGTTCTCAGACAAATAAAATATATCATCGTGCCTTCCTAATAAAAAACTTTCTAGCCTCGATTAAAATTTTCTCAAAAGACTTGCAATCTTCTACATTATGTTTATGTTCATAGAAAATAAATCAATTTTTCTTTTCTTCAAATTTTTCTATGATCATTTGAAAGCTCAACAGCCGGAGGAATAGTGCTTTCTTTGATAGTGCTCTTTATAAAATTTATTTTCTTTTGCTTCTCGAAGCCAAAACCCATTTTTAAAAATGGGAATTTTATGGGAACGATGCGCTTATAAGGACTGTATATGAAATTTTGATTAATTTCTAAAACTTCAGCATTTATAATATCTTGATATGACTAAAGCTTCTACAGATAAACAGTGGTGGGTTTAGGTATTTTGTGGCCCTAGGTAAGATGCATTATGAGACGCTTTTTTTTAATATGCTGATCAATTTAATTTCACATTTCAGCGCAATTTTAACATGTTAATTTTCTATTTTAGTTTAATCTTTTTATCGTAGTAATTTAATGAAAATGTATTTTTTATTTATTTATCTATGATTCTATACTGCCGCGCTTCCACATTTGTACTTAATATTATTGACGTAGACGTTTGGTGTCTAAATATTTTAATACTAAGTGAACGAAATGAAATATAACAGAACCTGACCAATTATATTTCATAAACTTTTCACATTATTATAATATTTTATAATTTATAGAATTCGCATTTTTACAAACTTATTTATTTGGCATTTAAGAAAATAAAATTCATTAACTGTTTGCAGCATCCGTTCAGCTTAGCGCCCCTAGGCCTGGTAAACTATATAATTCTTTTTTTTATTTTGTTATGTCTTTTATAAACTATGTTCTAATGGAATGGAAATTAATAAGAGAATATCTCACTGTTCTAACAAATATGCCCTTGAAAACGAGTAATGGGTGATTTTGCATAGATTTTTAAGAACTAACTGTTATTTTCAAATTAAGCTTCCACTGAACTAACACTTTCTGCTAAAATATTTTAACGTTATAAGATATAAGAGAAATTTTCAACAATATTCTTTTTTTTTCTATTCAATTAATCAGTGTAAAAAATTTAAAAATAACTCATGACATTAATGAAAAGAGACAATTGTGGAACAAAGAAGATCCCATTTTTTATTTAATTAAAACACATATTTACACATACTTCCATTTATGTATTAACAAATCTCATCCAACTTACAACAAATCCATCCACAAGATTGCAATTTATTTGTTTCAAAACTTTTGCATGGCTTGATGAGCAAGAGAAGAAAAAAATTTTATTTACAGATACACACAAAGCATTTGAATAACACAGCACATTTTAACTCTGTTCCCTTTATGGTTGAGTTTGAAATGATTTGACATAAATGATATTACATGATATATATATATATATATATATATATATATATATATATATATATATATTCATAACAACATATTAAGAATATTGAACAATTTGAGGAATTGTAATATGAAGAAGTATACAGGAATCGATAATCATAATTAAATCATCAATATACAACTTTTTATTCAAGCATCTATAAGAAAGAATTGTGAACCTAATTCGATTTAAATACAAAACGGTTCCCATTTTGATTATTGTGGAATGATTTGAAAAATTTCCCATCTTTACAAGAAATTAAGAAAAGTATGAAGCATCTATTTAAAAAATCAGGTTTTACAGAAAACTTCCGTATCAATTTTTATTTTACTTTACTTACAGATACAATAGTTATGCAGGAAACGGGAGGAGGGGGATAAAACTTATTTGTATAGATACTGTACTTAAGAATAAAATATCATTACAATTCATAATAATTATATTTTCTTTCTTTTAATCTAAAAAATACACTTCCTAAAGGAGAAAAATTCATATAACATAATTTTTATAACCAAAATTATATAAATATGAGTCAGAAGACTTATACCGAGTTGCTTTTCGTACTTGAAATAATGGAATTTAAGATCATTTAGAAAGGTTTTCTTACTCTTACAGCTGACGCTTTTTGGTTCCCATTCGCAGGGTGACCAGCCTACCGAAAAATAGAGAACTCCGAGATATCGGGAAGTCCGGAAAAGGAAAATCTTATAACTTTAAACGAACAATTTTTGTATAATTTATTTCGTGCTCCTCGGAAACGTTTCGAACGATTATGATCAAATTTTATATTTAAATAAGGTTTTGCTTTGTAAGCTTATCTATATAGGTGTCTTTCCTGGAAAAAAAAAAAAAAAAAAAAAAAAAAAACACCCCTCGGTGTAACACACACAAAGAAACATTTTTTTTTATAATTAAATATTGACATGTGGCCTATACATGACCAGCAAATGCGTATCAGAGATGGAGTAGTGGTCAGAGCTTCGAACTCCCATGCATTTTTCTCATGTACGATCCCGCGTTAACAATTCAATTAATTTCGCGTTTAAATTTAAACGAGCCATAGAATAGGATTTTATTTGCAATTTTACAAAAACTGCCGACCGAACCTCGGTCTCCAGGTACTTTATTCTAAAACTGGAACTCTTTAAAAAAATACTAATAATTGTTATCGTAGTCGACGGTTCGTTATGTCTTTTTTCATAAGTTGTTGTTTCTTATGGCACTTGCCATGGACAAGCCCGCTGTTCGAAGACAACCGATTTAAGCCTGAGGGGGAGCGCCTCTTGTTTCTATAGTAGCGCTATCTAGGACCAAGAGAACGACTTAGCTACACACACGCCACACCCCTTTTTACGGGACGGACATCATTCACTCAACCACAGATCGTAATTTAGACCTGAATCGGAGAACGATCACCCCTGATCCAGTACCCCCAGTGGTATTACTCTCGACATGGAGGGCTTTGTGACCACGACAGATTTAACGCGCGTCAGCCACCAAGCATGTGGGGAATCTTCGGCCGGCGAGGTTCGAACTCGCAGCCTAAGGGACGCGAATCCGACGCTCTACCAACCAGGTTAACCCGGCCCTTTTTCATAAGTAAAACGAAACAACGTTGGCAGTCGGTGAAAATCAGCCATTTATTGAAGTTAAAACGGTGGTCATCCGAGTTTCTGTGCACACATTAGGAGGCGGGATGACATTAACCGAAATTTTGGCTATGTAGGATCGTAAGCTCAGCAAGTGCCTGCAATTCTGAAGTACATGTATCTAGTTATGATAGGTTTTGCTGACTGTTGAAACAACTAACTTGTTCATTACTTGTTTCATTATATCCTATACATTATACACATTTATTAATATATGCTGATAAGTATGTGAAATGTCAATCAAATTGACTATTTTATCGCGAGTTCTAGCATAATTTATGATATTACCATGATAACTCATGTCAAGTTGCGAAATACATTATGATAATAGTATCATCAAAGAATGTAGTCTTGCTTTTGTATTCTATGGAAAATGCAACGTAACTAAGATTATCTCACATTACTGTTATGATTTTTCAGTTTTCCTTTTTTATTCATTTTTTTTTAACTCTCGTATACAAAGAAACAATGAAAAATTTCAATTCAAGGCTTTGACAAAACTATGTTTTAGACATACGGGAGTTCGAAAAACTCAATCTTGGAATTATGTCTGTCTGTGAACACGTTAATATTTTTTTTAAAAAAGAAGCTTTGTGCTGAATGGATGACATGTGATCTTTAAGCTACATCTGTAAATTTCTATCAAATTTTGAACAAAACACATTCTCAGAAAGGCTGCCTGAGAATAGGTGAACACGATAACTAAACAAAGGAAAAGGGTAAGTGGATATAATCTGGTATGCTGATTTAGCATTGAAAGGGTAGATAAGTATCAAATTTTGAATCTAATCCGTCAAGGGATTGACCATTAGTCGGTACTTTCGCATGCATGCAAACATAACTCAAAAACACAGCGACTTATATTTCATCATGTGGGTGGAGGGATTACACCTCTTTTTTAAGAAATAAGCGAGAAAGTTTCGAGAGACCCCTCTCGCTAATTTCGCCTTCGAAATCGAATCTATTGTACTACGTGTTCCGAAAGTATGAATTTTCTGTTATTAATAATTCAAGTTATTTTAAACTAAATCTAATATGTTATCTAGCCTAATAATTTAGGGCATATTTATTGTAAATAAATGTTTGATACAAGAATTAATTTACTTTTCCATTTCTCGAAGATCTTTTTGTTGAAGTAGAAGCATCGGACGTTATTGCTTATATCTTCCCTGTAATACGTTTGCTGCCATGATTCATGCTTATGATTCGGATCACTAATAAGTTCTGACTCCTTTGCTTCTTGTAAAGAAGCAGATCTTGTAATAGAGACGATAATATCTAATTAGATAATAAATGTGAATCACAGGCGATTCACAAAGCGAACAATGTGTTAGAACAAGGAGATATAAACTCAGCATAGGCATGTTCTACTCGCATCAAATTCTATAGGGAATGAGAACCTTTGCTGTCATCAGAATTTGAGTAACACAGCAGTCAACGTGTTAAGCTTTTTTTTTTGTGTGTGTGTGTGTTTTCTTCTTATTTTTTCCCCCGAGTATACTGAGTTTGGTTAGACCTTGGCTTTTGTTCTATCAGATGTGTTTTCTGCACTTCTTTTCTCCATCTTGTCTTTCTGATCGTACAATTTTGTGTATTTATTGTTTGTTTAGCTACTTCAATTTTGCAGTTGTTATGCTTCCTAATTCCGCTAACAATCAAAGTTTACTGTGTTGTTAATTAAAATGTAAACATCTCTTCTATCTTTCACCTCATTCCTGTTATGAGAACATCAACAGCTCCAGGCATTTGCGCGATGGGTTTCCTTAGAATAGAGAGTATACTATTGGCAACAACGTCTTTAGACCTATGTTCCTCCAAACATAGGCTGTATTTTGAATGGGTAAATGTTGCTGATATTCTGAATTTTTTTAGCAATGTTTATTGCTTTATTTCTATTTTTGAAGCTTTCAACCATTCATAATATTCATTTGTGAAAGCTCATTTTGAATTAAATAAATTTTCCTAGCATACTGCACAAAAATAACTTAAAGTTAAAAAAAATAATTTACTAATAATAATGTTAAATACAATAAACAAATGCTCTATAAAGAACTAACTACAAACAGAAAAATAACAACAAGCTGAAGTCACTTAAAACGCCATTTCCGAGAATATATAAAATTAATCCTGAAAAGAAACGATTGTTTTTTCTTTTACTAGATAAGGAAAAGAATATGAAAGATGAGTTAACTCAATGAAAGAAATATATTTCTCCCACGCGATTAGTATTTTCCTTAACCAAGGGAAAGTCTTTTATGTTAACCTGGATTCACTGGCTTCCGCCAGAAATGAACGATCAGACATTGCAAAAAAAAATTCATTCATACAATTCGGCAGAATCTAGTGCAGAAAAAATTCCTTTATTTTAATTTTTTTTATGACTATTATCTTCAGAAAGAAAAGTAAATATCTAGATTGAAAAAAAGAAAATGTAATTTTAAGACTCTTTATAAAAGGATCACAAAAAAAAAAAAGAAAAAAAAGCAGTTTTTAAGAACATTTAACGTAATACAATCTTTATTAATAAGAATGTGGACAATTTTTAAGCAGATCAAAAAGACTGTTTTGTATTTTTTAAAATTATTATTATCATTCACTTCAACTTGAAACGGCTATAAAAATTTGCCAAATATTTTTTTTTATCTTTATTGTTAACTAGCCGCCTTTGGCGACCAGCCGGTTTGCCAGTATTACCGCTCGCTACAATTTTCAATTAAATATTTTAAGTAACTGGTCTCTTAATAGATTTTAAAACAGAACATTTTTAATCTTCAAATTTTGATAGTCATACCAAACTTATACTGTTGTTTAGATCGTTTCATTCAATTTACTATATGCATTTTGCTAATTTGTTGTCATTTCCGGTAAAACTTCAACTTTAATTTAAAGTGGAAATGACGAAATTGCAATTAATATAAAGATATTTTTTAATAAAACCAATCGTTTTATTTTATTTATAATATTTGTTATTTATTTATTTATTATTATTATTATTGAATATGAGTATTGCAAACAGAATCGCTAGGTATTTAAGTCTTATGTGAACTACAAAATATTTTTCATAATTTATGCAATATCTCAAAGAATAATTCAACAAAAAATTCTCAGATTCAGCATAAAATTCAGTTTTTAGTTTTGCTTTCAAAAGGATTGAAATGGAATCAATAATAATATTTTTTTCCGGCCTATAAATATATTTCAAAAATTATGAAGTCTAAATTTAATGCAGAAAGGTATCATATTCTGAGAAATATTCTGGACACACCAAATTTTAAATAAATGAATGAATGTTTCTATTTTCCACGGTCAACTAAGACTTATTTATGAAGTTTTGAATGTTAAAAATTTAGAAAAACTGAACATTTTCATAATCTTAGGCCAATTAATCTTGAGAAACCTGCGCGCTGATTGGCGTATTTTGTTTGAAACGATCGATAGAAAATCTAAAATTATCCTTTTTTTATTGAATAGTGATATTCAAATTTTCATAAATCAGTCAGTTTAAGCCATTGATTTAGTTGATTGCAAATTAACTCTTTTTATTTAAAATATTAGTGTTTCAAAAACATTTAGTTAATCGTGATTTCCACAGCAGAAGCTTTATGTAAAATCAAAAATTCGTTATTTATTAGAGCATTTATTGAATCAAGTTACATAAAATATAATCATTTTCCATTTAGACCATTTTAGCAGATCTGTGTCTTACTAAAGGTTTACAAATTAGCTGTGTGGCCCTGATTTGAATGGATATCATGTTGATATTAAACAAAACTTGCCTTAAAACAAAAATGATTTATTGGATTAATAATATAGAGAGTGTAAAAAATCGTAAAATAATTTTTCTTGAATTTATTGTTTAGAAAAAATAATATTTCATGTTTGTTTCATTTCCTACAGACACGTGCCGAAAATTATATTTTTGCAGATTTCATTTCCAAAAAGATTTAATTTATTTTTAATTGGAGGTTTAATCAATGTGATGGCAACACTTTGAAAAAGGCTAATTTTTTCCCATGAATGCGAAACGTGCTTAATTTTAATTTTTATTTTTTACGAAAAAATTATTGAAAAACATAGTTAAAATATTTATTTAAAAATTCTGTAAAAATAGAAATTTAATTTTAAGATTAAAACATTAGTATCATTTAAAAGATACATTTTTGATCTTTAACTTCATGTAAAAATCTTTTTTGTGCGATAATATTTTCGGAAGTTATAGCAGAAACACGCCAAAATTTCGCTTAATTTTTAAATAAATAAAATTCTAATTAAAAATACGAAAAAATAACCCCCAGGTGCACATTCCCGGCCTCCAAGGTATACACGTGCCAAATTTGGTAGCTGTAGGTTGAATGGTCTGGCCTGTAGAGCGCCAACACACACACACACACATTGAGCTTTATTATAAGTATAGATGACTATATCAATCTTGATTTATGTTCAGTTACATGAATGTAGAAACGGTTGTCACAGTCTCAACGAGATGGCTCAGGCGGCGCCAGAGAGAACGCTAACTCAAGTGAATATTGAATGAGACTAGAGGGCGGGTGCTGGATTGTTCGGGTTGAATGGCTGTGAACCGCGGTAGCAGATGAGGTGCCTACACTGTAATATGTATCAAAATTGTAAATATGTACAATAGAACCTATATTCAACCCTAGACACCGTTTTGTAGTGAGTTCTTTCAGAGGATGGACATATTCATTCCCACAACTTGGGGATTCGGCCGGGATCGAAACCGCTACTAATCGGTGAGCTGAAAAACAAACAAACGGTGAGCTAAAATTTATTTTTGTGGGCTTAAAAAAGCCGAAGATTTAATTGGAACAAACGTCAATGGGTGCCGCAGCTCGAAGAAAATCATCTTCCAAAACTGGAATACCTGTTTAGAAGGATCGTGTTAGAGTCAAGCGAATAATACAAAGGTAAGAACTTTTCAATTCTAAGCATGGTTAGTTTAAACAAAGCAAAAAAAGACCTTTTTAATTTGGCCCAGGAATTAAACGTTGAGGTGCCAGAATCTGTCACAATATGAACGTTTAAAGCGCTAATAGAAAACTGTGACATTTATAAAAATGATTCCGAGTACATGAAAGATTTACTAAATACCGTAATAGAGGAGTAAAAAGAGAAAATTGAGGAAGAAAAACGGCGCGAAAGTAATTTGATTGAATTAGAGAAGAGTAAACCTAGTAGAATTCAAGCCAAATTGGAATTTCAAAACGCATGAAATGCTAACACTAGTAATGGAAGGCCAGAGTCAGAGCCAAGTGGGCTCCCAGACCTGGAAAGCTTAATAAAAACAGTTAAAAATTTAGCACTAGTAGTTCTTTCAAGGCCAGAGAATTCTGCATTATTTTTCAAATTGCTCGAACGAGCATTTAAAACAAAAAAATGTGGCAAAAAATTTGAAATACTAAATATTGATTGTAATTCTTGAAGAAAAAGCCAATAATGCGCTGAGGTATATTGGCGAAGAGGAGTTACAGGATTATGAGAAATTAAAATCTCTGATTTTGCGTGAATTCCAATTTCCTCCAAAGGAATGTTTGCAAAATTTCCGACATGCAAAACGAAAGTCCGATGAAACACATGTCCAATTTCAAACAAGAATAAGATCTAATTTTGAGTATTATCTAAAACTGCGAAATGTCAGCGAGTTTAAATCGCTTTGTGATTTGATTATTTCTGATAAAATATTCGAATCCCTAGATAAAGAAAGATACTGCCGCCCATATTGTTATTCATCAACCAGATTCGTGGTTTGAGCCATTAAAGCTCGCAAAAGAGTGCGACCTATATTTTTCTTCTAAAGAAAAATCGTTGCATGAAACGAAAGTGCCATATTCAAGCCCTACAAGTTGGCAAATAAATCGTCAGTCAAAACCGAACTATCGTGAACCTAATCATCATGATAACTTTAGGTATTCCGAAAAAAAAAAAAAGGCCGTATGTTTCATTTGTGGACAGACTTCCCATTTCGCAAAGTTTTGCGATAAACACTTTAAATCAAACGAAGTCAAACGGCGAGAAAACGTTACGGAATTGTCAGCCATACATCAAACTGGCGTGCAGAGGAAAAAGTTTTCGGAAGGCGAGCTATTTCAAGATTTGGAATTCGCTAATCTTGTTAATAATGAAACACCGATTAAAACGTTGAACAGTGGTGCTAGAATTAATTGTATAAAAAGATCGCTGGTAAAAGTACCTAAACAGCATGACCTATTTATTGAACTGAAAAGATGCTTCGGACAGACTGTTAATGCAGAAATTCATTATTTCGAAACTGCGCTGGAAAAAAACAGTTAAACTTCCGTTTGCAGAAAAGGATTTTTTTATTGTGTGACCTTGATTGTTCTAGTGAAAATATGAATAATGTTGATTTATCGTATACCACAGATGCTTGCGTTAAGAATAAAATTAAGGAACTTGTAAATAGCTATTCCCCGAATAAAAAAAAAAAAAAAACCCAACTTGAATATGAGAATAAATTTATTGAAAGGTGACCCAATTTATTCAAAGCCGAGGAGACTATGATTTTATGATTAAAGCGTGGCAAGAGGAAAAAGTGATACAAACTAGTAAGTCTGAATGTTCATCCCCAATAGTTCTGTGTAAGAAAAAAGACGAATCCACACGGGTGCGTTTGGATTTTCGTTTAATTAATAAGATAATGATAAGAGACCGCTTTCCATTGGCAATTGTTGATGATGTATTAGATCTATTGCGAGGAGTTACCGTTTTTTCAACCATTCATCTAAGAAATGGGTTTTTCCATGTAAAAGTCCATCTGGACAGTAGGAAGTGCGCAGCCTTTGTCACAAGTACAAGACCAGGGCCGGCCATCTGGGGGGTGCGGTGGATGCTATGCACCGGGTCCCCGCGATTGGGGACCCTAACATGATCAAGAACTAAAAGTTCTGAACGGTAATAGCGGGATGGAAAGAAGAAAGGAAGACATTGTTTAACTTGAACAATCGGTGTGTTTTGAAACATACAAAGTTTACAGATACATCACAGTTTAGTACCAGTGTGCAACATATTATAAACAAAAAGTACGGTTTTTGCCTCATCTACTAGGTTAAATTACATATATTACTTTGATAATTCATACTATAAAATGTTTAATATTGTGAGATCTAATCATGTCTATGCAAAAGAAGTATTCCTCTTGGTGTCAAGACTCGATTTTAAAAAAGAAAGCCGAAAAGAAAAAAGAAAAAGCCAAATTTCAAAAAGTCATGAGTATATCTATTTTATTATTAACGAATTAATTCTGGCAATGAAATTGCTTCGACTTCAAGAGTTACAATTCAAGCTTCAACCTGGCAAAGAAAGTTCCGCACAAATTGCACAATCTTGTAATAAAAGTGTAGAAACTGTGAAAATCTTTGAAGAACCAGACATGTATACAAATATGATTGAATCAGAAAATAACGGCCAAAATGATAATAACAAATGTGATCAAGTGCATATAAGTGATTCAGGTTAATGACCAAGCATTATATAACAGATTAGTTTTAAATGTTTTGTGTTAAAAGCAGGCATGCACAACACAAAGGAGTTTTTGCTAAGAATGCTTGCTGAAGGTAGATCATTTCCCACTACTTACTATTTTTTTTTTAAAGTGCCAAATGGCGAAATTTCGCAGCTGGTTGATTTATTCAAAAACGCAAGACTCGATGTTTTGTTTGTGCTGTACATTATTTTCTAGAGAAATGAAAACTCTACACGATTTATAGGTGTCTATAATAACTGGAGAAAGTTATCAAGAGTAATTCAAGATAATGAGTGTTCCATTTGTCATTTAATTCATTTACTGCTTGGAAAGAATATGAATTATAACGGAAATAATTTATGTTCGATTATTGATTAAACAAATCAAGTTAATATAAATAAGGAAACGAAAAGACTTAAATTACTATTTCATAGAATTGTAAATATGATTCTATTTTTAGCATATAATAATCTTCCACTTCGAGGAAACCATGAAACAATAGGAACGACTAAAAATGGAAATTTTTGAAGTTTAATCGAATTATTAAGTAAATACGACTCTGAACTTATGAATCATATAAACAGAATAAAAAAAATTCCAAAAATGGAATTGTGCATGATTTAGCACATATATCACAAGAACAAATTATTCTTGCTTTAGGGAATGGAGTTCTTAACAAAATTAAAGCTGATACGAAGTAGCCACGTATTAAAGTATACAAATGGATTCTACTTCTGATATTTCTCATAAAAAGCAAACTTCAGTTATCATTAGCTTTATAAATTTTGAATAGAAAAGATTAAGTATAAATGAGTCATTTATAGGGCTTATTGAAGTAATTAATGGGGCTGGAGAAGGACTAGCAAAATCTCTATTGGAAATATTAAGTGAGTTTGATTTAGACATCATGGAATGTAGTGGACAGGCGTACGACAACAGTTGCAACTTGAGAGGGTAATATAAACGTGTACTATATAGAATAATTGCTCTAAACCCTCATGCAATTTATGTGCTTTACCTTTGACACGCTTTTAATTTATTAATCTGTGATGCTGCTTCCACAGTATATACTATAATTTTTTTGGATATTGCAACGTTTATATTGCTTATTTTCTGAACCTACAAAAAGATGGGAAATTCTACAAAAGCATTTAAATATTACTCTTAAACCATTATGCGATATTCGTTGGGAAGCTAAAATTGTTATGGTTAAAGCAGTGAATATACAGTTTGAACAAATTTTTAATGTCCTAGAAGAATTTATTGATGCAAATAACAATAATACAAAGGTATACGAAGCTAAAAGTCTATTAGATTCGATTCAAGAAACGACATTTATTTTATATTTAATAGCATGGTTTACAATATTGTCCAAAATTTGTTTATCAATGAACTATTTCAAATAAAAAACAGTTGTTCGAACAGACGAAGCAAAAGCGATAGCATACTATTGAATCGGAACATTTTTCTGAAAAACGAATTCTAAAAAAAGAGAAAAATTATATTTCGAAACAACAGAGAATGAAATAGGAAACACGGTTGAGGAATTTAGATGTTATGTTTTTTAACTCTGTAACTGGTACTGTTATTGTACAGATAGAAAATAGATTTAAAAGTATTTCAAATTAATAACTGATATAAACACTTTAGAAAAACAAAAATTAGAAAAATGTTCCAAAAACTTTGTAACGTTTTATAATAACGATGTAGATGAAAACCTAATCCAAATAATTGTTTTCCTGCGGGATTTGATTTTGAATGAAAGGGATGTAAATAACGCTCAACACATATTACAACATACTTATACTAATTAATAATTAAAATGATTTATTTCCAAATGCATTAACTCTTAAAACTTTTCTTTATATTGCCAGATTCTAAAATAAATGCTGAGCGCTCTTTCAGCGAATTAAAATTAATAAAGAATTGTCATCGGTCAAGCATGTGTACATAACGCTTAAATGCACTTGCTATACTAAGCATCGAAAAGGAAATTGCTAAAGACCGTAATTTTCCTGCAGTAATTAAAAGCAAAAACAAAATCACGCATTAAATAAACATGCAATAGTAATGTGTTCGTATATATATATATAAAATTTAGCGCCTCAAATAATTTTTTGCCCCCGGGCCCCTTCTTAGAGAAGGCCGGCTCTGTACAGGACAATACGAATTTTTAAAAGTCCCGTTTGGCTTAGCTAACAGTCCATGTGTATTTCAGAGATTTGTTTACACTGTATTTAATTAATGAAGTGATTTAATTAATGAAGGTATGGTAGTGATATACATGGATGACAATCATCCTAATCATCCCAGCAAACAATAAATTTGAAGGCATATAATGTTTTGCAAAAGTGCTAAAGACTGTCTCAGAGTATGGGTTAGACATTAATTTCAAAAAATGTCAATTTCTTAAAACTACAGTTGAATTTTAGGCCATGTCATTCACAATAGAACTATAACCCCCTCAGTAGAGAAAACTAAGGCTGTACAAAAATTTACAGAACCTAAAAATATCAAACAAGTTCAAAGTTTCTTGGGGCTTACAGATTATTTCAGAAAATTTATTCAGGGCTATACTAGTATAGCAAAACCCGTAAGTGACTTGCTGCGCAATAATAGTGACTTTAAATTTGGCGAGGAACAAGCCTTTAAAAACCTCAAGGACATTATCTCTACTAAACCAATCCTTCATATTTTTAAAAAGGGAGCAAAAACGGAATTGCACACTGATGCATCCAAATTTGGGTATGGTGCAATTTTATTGCAGGAATCGGATGACAGGAAGCTTCACCCTGTACACTTTATGAGCCGCAAAACATCGATTCTAGAGGAAAATTATTCCAGCTATGAATTAGAGGTCCTAGCAATAATTCAGGCATAAAAAAAAAAAAAAAAATGCGGTTATCTATTAGGAACAAACTCAAAATTGTCACAGACTGTTCGGTATTTCAAAAAACCATGGGTAAAAAAGAAATAACTCCCAAAATTGCTAGATGGGCTCTTGCTCTTGAGGAATTCGAGTATGAAATCATTTCATCGTTCAGGGACTCAAATGCATCATGTCGATGTAATAAGTCATGACCCAGTAACCATGCTCAACTGTGATGAAGTAACACCAAAAATTGGTCTTCACGTTATTGGCATGAGCTTTGGAAAGGGCCAAGGAATATGTTTAGTAGCTAAGATAGGGGTGACCATTGATAGGGAAAGACTTTTTCAATGGTCAGACATACCTGGCCTATCTTAGTCGACAAAAATCAGAAAATGACTCGCCGATTACTTTCCAACATTTGCTTCCTTTCGGTGAAAGTTTGGGTGGAAAAGATTGGACTATTCAACAAAACAAACTTCAGTTCACGTCTCCAAATAAACGTCACAGAGGTCCAGTATGATGTTAATTTTTACAAACCAGCTGTAAGTATTAATTAGATCCATATATAAAAATGAGTTGAAATCGGATAGTGAGGATGCCTGGTTTAAACTAATTAAATCTAAAGGTTTTTATGTTATTTTTACTTGAATGTAAAAACATGTTTTGTGGGTTTGAATTTTTGACATACTCACTTTTATATTTTTTTATAAATTCGATAATTAAAAATAAAATTTGTGATGGAATGAAGATCATTATGATCCGTGTAGTGGAAGCAATAGGGCGTATGTTTTCGAGAGCATTTCTTTAATAATTACATTTCACGCTAAACAAACACAAAGAAAAGACGACATTCACGCGCAGAACAGCATATCATCTCATTTTCATTACAATCGCAATGCATTATGGGATGCGTACCTGCTCTTTGCAAGAAATTTTAATCGCCATCGTCATCTATTATCTAAAAGAGAAGATAGAGTAATGCAACTGCTACAAATTTCAAATGCAATTGTATCAACACTTTAGTTTTTTAATAATCAATTCTACAATTTTTGACATATATGAGTACTGAATCAAAACAGAGTTAATATTTAATTTTATTTTAAAATTATTATTGTGTTTAAACTTTTGATACATATTATAGAAAGATTAAAATTGCTTACAAAGACAAATCTGTTTTTCAATCACTTATAAGGAAATCTGCAACTGTTAGGCATAGCGCCAAAAATTTAATGTTAATATGTTTTGGCTCCTAATTTTTTTCTGACAAATGGCTATTTATTACAACTTATTTTATATTATTAAAATTTATTTTGAAATATTCCTTAAGTATGGCTCAATTTACAGTCATCATTATGTACGAAAAGTAACACTTCTTTTCCTTGATTCAGTTTTAAGCCTTTCAATTTATAGTGGCAATAATTTGGGTTTCTCTATGGAAGCATCTAGACTCGATAACTTTTTATCTTCCGTTCAGCTGGAGTGAATGGTTTTAGTGACAGACAATATATGTTGAGCATAATTTTTAAAATTTAAGTACAACACTGTAAGTATGAAGAAAAACATTTTAAAAAGAACAATAATTAATAATAAAAATAAAAGAAAAAAATCCAGCAAACAGTTTATTATGTATATTATTAAGTTATGCCTCGATGTTTACATTTATCATATCAAGCGAAGTTTCATATGTTAGGTCTTGTGTGTTCAGGAGCAGGCCTTAGAGTTGGTGCCAAAAAACAAATGGGGGAGGGACACATTATTCCGAAGCATTTGGGGACCTGAGAGCTTCGGCTCATTAGTTTTCCCCAAGCGTTGTCTTTATTCTGCATTACTTGCAATGTAGCAGGCATGTTATTAACTACGTTAAATATTTTGCCTAGTTCGGCAGCGAGCATCAAAACATCCTGAATATTTCCTAGCGGTAGGAACGTCCTCTTCTCGATTGTTGTTCTTGAGTTTGGGCCGATTGATCCCTTCGGATAGCTTCCTGGGGAGAAAAGGGTTCTCTCGCTTCAGTTGTTTGTTTATTTATACATACCGGTACCGATCCGTTTGTCCAAACGGTGGCTTCGTTACCTGGCGGGGAATTCCTTTTCGTTCCTTCGACGCTGCCACGAAGTTTCTTCCTGGTTGTACCGTTTTATTCACTGATACCTCGGGATATCGGGGCAACCTCTGTAGTTGATAATATAGCTCTGCTTATTTCATGATTACATTGCAGGATCAACAGCACTTGCTTTAGTTTTGATTTAATTAATAAGCTGTTGTTGCTTTTACAAAGCAAAATTTATTTATATTCTTAATGTTAACCTACGCCGTAATATATATATATATATATATATTCTTACTTATTTCTACTGGAAATAAATGATAAATAATTTTCTTCAAAAAATAATTATTAAGAAGTTATAATGTATATAAGAATTATTGATAACATTCGAAAAACTTTCTAGCTGAAATCTCTTTATGTTGCAAGGTGAAAAATTTGCAAATAGATAAAAATACAACCTGCACAGCTCATTACTTAATCTAACATTCTTCACAATAATCATATGGAAATAATTACCCAGAGAATTACCCATTACTCATATCAACATATTTTTTCCTAAAAATGGACTGTCAAAGAAATAAACTGAACCTAAGAGAAAAAAATCCTTTCGAGAGACTTATGGTACAAATATTTAACTTAATCACAGTATAGTACTTTCAAATAACCTCATCCTTAAATTAATTTATTACAACTTTTATGCATTACATTTACTTGAGAAAGATAGCAATAAAGACATCAACATTTGGCCAGTCTCAAAATCCCGTAGTGACACAAGAGATAAATCTTTAAAAGCTGAATATTACTCCTCCACAAATGTATTGTCAGCTATTATTCTTTACAAAATTTCTTGCATTTGATGGCAGATACTTGATTTTTTAAATATTTGAATGGTACTAAATAAGCATCACTTAATATCTGTACAATCATTAACAAGTACAATTGATTTACATGCGCCTGTTAAAGAATCTTTACAAGATTCTTTAACAAGCGCATGTAAATCAATGAATTAATTTGCAATTATATCGGAGGTCCGATTATTATAAACATAAAATAGGCATTTCATTTGATTATTCAGTTGAAAAAAGAAATTAACCATTTTAATAACACATATTAAACTGAAAATATTTCCCTTTCCTCAAGTATTATAGCTAGATGATAAAAATGTACCCGGAAGAAAATTATTTTTGACAGGGAAACAAAAAATAAAAAAATAAGCAAAAACTGCACCAAATACAGAATTTCTTTATGATTCAAGCTAGTGTTGTAGGCCCCATGGTTCTCTAAATAACCCTTTCCCTACTTAATGGATATGCACTGTGTGAATTTTGAGTGCACAATCAAGACGTTTAATATTGCGTATTAGCAGCCCATGATTTTAATTTTCACCTACAATGTACTTGATAAAGAGACATGTTTCCATTATCTCAACTGCGATTGTAGGATACGAATAACAAGCAACTTTAAATATTTGTATAAGATTGTTAACTCTCAATGAAGAATATTCGATAAATATAGTGAAATGTACAAATAAACTTTTCAATTTAAGATCGGGATGGGAGAGAACTGTAACACTTAATTTGTCACTGACATATCTATTTCAATTGTAATACTTTTCATCATATAATGGAATAAAAGATTAAAATATGAAGAATCAGAAACATAAAATTTAAAGGAAGTTGAAAATCTGTGATTAATGAATTGATAATGTGAAGTGGGCATTTTCAGAGTATTTTTGTCGCAATTCAGCTTTCAAAAACTTGAGAGTATCATATTCAGACTTTGCTGACAAAGACAAACTGTAGCTAGTAGTTAGTCCACAAGATCTGTAAAAGAATTCGAAAATTAAGAAGTCCTCTTTTTCAGTTTCTATTATTACATTTCTCCATTCTAAGAAATAAAAGTAAGCATATACTAAATTGCATATAAGAAGCATATACTAATCTACAGATAGACAATAACATAAATCAGGTATATACAGTTTGGGATCACTAACCTGAAATACATTGTTTAAAATCCTTTCTTAAAGTGAAACACATCTTTATTAAACAGAAAAAGATATCTAAACAGATATCTAAGTTTTTAATGCAAAAGTAGTTTTACTCTTTTGAGAAAATATTCTCTTTCATGCCTCTCCCCTCTAAAAAAAGATATTTAAAAAAAAAAGGTAAATAAGAAAACAATATGTGATATTTGTATAGTATGATATCAATTGCAAACGAGAATGATAACATCAGGTTTTATTTCTGATAATTTATGGATTGATTACACTAACACTTGATATATAAACTCACTTGAGAAAATGTCCAACAGGTTGAAGACTAGTAAACACGGATGGCATAGAGTTCCATGAAACAGAACTACATGTCAGTTGCTTAACCCTTTAAAAGGCCATTTTTTTTCTAGTCATGGTATATTAAAATATTTTTAGGATTGAGATTGACTTAAGAAAAGTGATTCGTTTAGCTTATTAGATAAATTTAATTTGATTAATTAATTAATTTGGTTAATTAATAACAGATCATTTTGTGTGAGATAAGAAACTGAAGCATCTAGGACTTTGTCTTTTTGAAAATGTGAGAACTTATGTCCACCTACATAACTTCATTCAAAGGTTGATGAATTTGGTGGGAAGCATACATCCCACGGCTCTAGACAGGGTTAAATCAGACAACAGAAAAGAATGCTAAACATTTGTCGATCAAATGACATTCAGTTTCATACATCTCTGGAATTATATTTTGCATGTACATCTTCACAGACTAACCAAGATTTATGGCAATACAATCTATTTCCACTTTTGTTTATGTTTTGTTCTCATGATGTCTGCTAATAACCCTAAGAGTTTTGAATTACATGTAAGATAATACTCTGCATCAGTAAAACAGACTACTAGAATGCTGAACTCAGATTAGCAGAATATCCACTGAAAGACATGTCTCAGGCTCGGATCTTATGTATTGAAAATTAAATTCCATTAGATTACCACTTGTTACCTGCACTAGAAAGCTGCATAATAGTTATCTAAGCAATATTGAAGTTTCTCACCAGATTTCAGATAATATGCTAACACGAAACGGGAGAAAATGGATAAAATATCAAATCAAAATCAATGGGTAACATTTATTTTCACAACAAAGTATCATGGCAGTACGATTTGATTTCATTTATCAGTTTAATGTCTTATTTTCGAGAAAGACTTAACTATTTACAATGGACCTCAGTATACTTGAATCAATATTGGGTAAACAAAATGTCTGGTAGAAAAAAGTTTATTCACCGATATCTTGTGTAACTAACTAGTTTATCTTTTATTGTTCACAAAAGACTTATTTATTAAAATATCTTATGTCTGAAGCATCTCTCTTTTTTTGGTCACAACCAATAGCATTAAACATAATAAGGGAACTTTCACTCGATCTGTTAAAAAAAATAATAATCTCAAAATATTATGGATTCCATAATGATTACGATACCAATCACGTAATGCGTTCATGTTCTGGCTAGAGTTGTAGACGGAAAATACTGCCTTAAAATTAATACACCAAAATGTAGCTAGGTACTAATGCCATCTACAGTCACTTCAAAAATATTACGGCAGAAGCAACTATATAAAAAAAGTGTCAATTTGCAATTTTGTGAAGTATTTCAATACATTATCTTCATAATTACAATTTTTTTAATTGGTCAATAATTAAATGATAAAAAATAAATAAAAATAAAATACTGCATACTTACATTTATAGGAACTTTAAAATTCTCTTTCATTAAATGAAATGAGAGTTCATTTTCCTGCAAAAAAAGACAAAAAATTTAAAATATGATTTCAGAATATGACATCTGTGTAACTCACCAATTAAAAAAGAAAACTAAATATTTGATTATCAGCGAGTTTCACCTACTATTTTCATTTCATTAGAACCACTTATAAGAAAAGCTTAAAAAAACTGGACATTTTAAATCAAAGATTTAGTCTGCTTCTCTAATAAACTTCTTAACGAAGTTTAATGCACTACAATAAAAAATAACTTTTTAGCATTATTTAATGTTATGACATATGGAATCGCATCACTAGCACCGATTCATAATGAAACTAAAGCTTTGTATGTCTTTCTTTTATCAAGGGATAAGAAAATGAATATTTTCATGTTACAAAATAATGATTTAAAAGTAGTTTCCGAGCATCGCGAAAACAGTTTTCAAAATATGATGATCATCATTCAAGCAATTTCCAAGTTTTGCTTTTGGAACTGAGCTCACAATGTCTTTTTCTCGTGGCGGATTGGGCTGTCAAAAGAACTGGACAACGACGGGGGGGGGGGGGGGGGGGGGGGGGGATAACGTGCATACCTTTCCATGAGCCTTAGAATTCTGAACAACAATTTTGCGAGTGCTAAGTTTCAAAATATTGTTTCTGCTTAGAGCATGAAAAATTGATCCATTAAGTTCAACCAACCAAAGAAATACGTTTAACTTCAAAACTCAATGTTAAAGTATCCGCATGAACTAATCTAATTATTACTGATGTGACATCTACGCAAAAAATTGCTCAGAAATAATCACTGCTGAACGGGGGGGGGGGGAGGGGAAGGAGAATACGAACACTAAAGAACTTAAGAATTAGAAACGAAAACGAACGCTATTTTTGTTTCTTTAACTGCATCTAAAAAGCAAAACTCATTGAAGTTAATGCCTTTTTTTGATGAGCGACATAAATGTTTATCTATCATTATTTGAAAAACAGATCATTCGAGTTGATATTCCAAAAGAAGATTAGGTAACACATTTATTCCAATTACTCCTATTAGTACACTCATGTGCATAAATTAAGAATATTTCAGAATCACACTGAAATAAACTCTAGAGTGAAAATTTCATCTGTAGAATTATCATACACATCTTCAAGAATAATATGCAAATTACAATGTGCCACCAGATAACCCCGATAGTAGGTCACAATGACGAGAGCACAAGAAAGGGGTATACAAAAAATGGTGGCAAAGAAGTAAAATTGTTCACAAGCATTCTGTAAGCCGTTCAGTGCCATAATCGAAAACTTAAAACAGAGAGGAAGCATGTGGATGAATTTTTTTACGTGTTAGAATTATCAGTCATCTGAAATGAGTATTCAGATGGATGTATCTGAGGAACTTGGAATCGTACAAAAGTGTCATCTCTAGGTTTTGGCAACGATTCCAAGATGATAGAAATGTCAGTAGACAATACAGTTCAGGTCATCCCGAGTTACAACGCCGAATGACAACAGGTATTTGACAGTAATTGCTAATAGAAGCAGACAGAGCACAGCATCAAACCTCTCTCGTCTGCTATCTTTAGCCACGGATACGACAGTTTCAAGGCAAACAGTGTACAGACGTTTGGGACATTGGGTCTATATACTCGCAGACCTGTTCTGATATGTTCCGCCAGAGGTAAGCCTGGAGTAGAGGACTTACATCGTCACAGTGATAGTGCGCCGTAATTTGTGTGATGTTAGAAGGAACCCTTCCCCGCGAACCTATTAAGAGCCTACAAGATTATTTCTACAAATCAAAGAGAATTTTATTTTGTGCCAATTGATTTTTCTTCCACTGTTTTCTATTAAATTATGCAGATATTAATTAATAGAAATACTGCACATTTAATACCTATTTCTTTTCCGACAAAGAATAATAATTTTATATATAAGATAAGTTTTATACAATCCATTTGTAACTGTTATTCAACTGTGTTTTATACATATAACTATCCGCCTTAGGCGATTAACTTATTCACTCGGAATATTAATCTTCCTGGCTCTTGAATTATTGATTGGAATGCATAAATATTTAAAATTTCATCTTTATTGTTTGATAAAATTGAAAAATATGAAACTCTGAAATTTATATGACAGGGAATTGCTTTTTTATACCTGCTTTCGAAATAAGACATTTTAATATTAAAAGTTTCGTTTAAAATATTAGTACATGGACAAATTTAACAGCAAAAAATAACAAACGAGAAAATATTCAAAATACTTACATCATTAAATATGTTGAATGAAAAAATAAGATGATGCCATTAAAAACTAAACGAAATAACGTAAAAAAAGATACTCACTTTCTAAAAATAATATTATGAAAACTGTTAAAAATATAATTTAAAACGAAATGACAGTCAGAATTTTTTAAGAATGCATTTTGTGAAGATTAAAAGGTTCATTTTATTTTCTCTCAGCCAAAATGAATTATATCTATTATCAGAAATTTGAATTATATCTATTATGAAATTAAAATGAAACTTAAAATTTTAAAAAAAATCTCTCAGTAGAAAAACACATTTTAAAAAGCGTAAGCGGACATCAAACTGCAGGCAAGTAAAAGTTTACTTCGAAATTAATGTATCAAAGAATGCAATATTTAATAACCATAGATTTAACAATGGGAAATGATTATGTGATTAGATGAAACAATAAAATTAGTTGGATTAGTTAGGATTTGCAAAAATATTTTTCAAGCTTTTATGAAAATCAAAAATTTAAAATATGGAAAAATTTTTAAGATAAATAAATTGATGTTATAAAAAGAAAATTTTTACAATTTTAAAATGGTTTATAAATAATATTTTTTGTTCAATAATAATAATAATATTAGAAGAAGAATTTATGGAATCAAATAAATTTCTTGCGTATTGCCACAATTGCACGTACCGACGACTGACATGTGATGAATGATAGTTTACTATTAAAATGAAATGGATTGATTTTGAAAATAATTTCTCCGAATCAGGAAACGTTTGATTCCTAATTAAAAGGAGACGGTGGGAATGTTGCTGCTTCATTTTCAGTTAATGATACTCAGTGACGAATTTTCAACTAAAACAAATTGGCAGTAGCGTAGGGCCACTATGCTGATGGGGGCAACAGGCCAGTTGATAATATGATACTATTAGTCAAGTTGTCAAATAAATAAATTTAAAATTCTACGCATTCTCAAACATTACGATAATATTAACATTTTGTCAAGTATAATTAGTCAGGTTCCTATAGGTTTCATGGCATTCATTCAGTTATTACAATAAACATCATATTATGCACAATAATCACATTGTGTACAAACGTGGATGCCAGGTAGTCTTGTATTTCACAAATGGATTTAAAAAAAATACATTTTTCACAAAACTTTTAAAATTAAAACAAAAACAACCTAAAATGAATCATGTTAAAAATGTGTTGAAATGCCAAATGTGTTTGAAATGTTTAAGTACTATTACTAAATTGATCAATGCATCAAGTAAGGGTCTCCAGAATATAAACTGTTTAGGGCAGCAAAATATCAAAATCTAACACTGCAAATACTAAAGGTTATTTAAGCGAGTGATACTATCTGTTTTCACAGCACTATCCCCCTCTCTATTTTTGTAAAAAGGGTTTTTCTAGCAAAATTAAAAAAAAAAAAATAGGTTTAAATAATTTTTTTCAAAAAAATCATTTTTACAATTGTTAGACATTTCGATTATACTTTATGCACAAAACATTTTTTATGCATGTTAGAATGAAAATAATATTTAGTCAAGTTTCAAATTATATATAACAAGCTTATCTTTCAGCAAATTCGATCAGAATATCGCAAATAGAACGGAGCAGATAATAGAACATTAAAAACATCAAATAGCTTTTTACCCATTTAAATATTTGATTTTATAAATATATAAACACTTTCTGATTGCCCATGATAACATTTTAAATAATGTCTAATAGTTAGTATTAAGAGATTACTGAAGTTTTATATTTAAAAAAAATCATTCCTTCCATTTTATGAAATTTTAACTTGCAATTAACTTAATTAAAATGCATTTTAAAATTACCTCAATAATGTAGTAAGAAATTCAAACCAATATTTAATAATTAGTAGCTAATAATTCTGGACTTTCTTGAACTGTAAATGAATAACTCATTTACATTCTAGAAAGTCGGCATGTATATATATATATATATATGTGTGTGTGTGTGTGTGTGTGTGTGTGTGTGTGTAATGATATTTTAATTCTAATTTCAATTTAATTAATTTCCAAGATTTTATCTTAATTTGGTCTATAATAACTTTATTCTAAAATATTCTCTTATTTCTTGATCCAATTTCACTTTCTCTACTTAATTAATTCAAGAGAAGCTTTATAAAATTGCTGAATCGACTAAACGCCGATACTTTCACACGCTCGGCGTGAAAGGGTATAAAACTGTCCAGTAAGCGCATTCTTTTTAAAAGATCCATGTGTTTCCTTAATGTGATTGACATGCGTCAGAAATCCCTATCAGAACCTTATTAATATATTAGCACAATGAAGAAATATTTTCCCTACCAAAATCATAGGTTATATAAGACCAGGGAAAAAATGTTCAAGAGCTTTTTCCTCATTCCTTTTCTGTGTCGCTCTGTGTGCTCATCGCTTGTACATATGCCCTGCTACTTAAAAATGAAATAAAACGACGTCACGAAATAGCAAGTCTCTTCACTATCTTCAAACTGCATTCTGCTTCACATAAAATAATGCTTACATATTATATATATATATAATTCTGTGAACATCAGATTCGATTTACAAGCAAATTATGAATTAATGATTTGTATCCTTTTAAACGAATCTGCATTTCATTTTTGATTATGGAACTTAATTATTTCATCGTAAAAATTTAACTTAAGATTCTTTATTTTTTTCAAAATTTTTATTAAGTTTATGACATTCATTCATTTGACTCTTCAGTTTTATCTATCACCTTTCTCAAAAATACTGTTAATTATGATCAGAAATTACTTTTTTTGGGGGGGGGGGATAGTTTTAATTCCAAATTAATAATATGAAATACAACAACAAAAACAACTACTTTAAACAAATTGGACAGTTAAAATTCTTTTGATATAATTGGAACATTGTAAGAAATAACATAGAAGCAACATTTGATTGCAGTATTAAAATGCTAAAAATTTTAAAAATTATATGTATTAACCATAAATTTAGTCATTAGAAAATATAGAATTACAAAAGGCAAATATGTAAGGAATGACAATGATAGTTTTTTAAGGTTTTAAATAGATTTTTATATGTGAAAGTATAAAAGAAATATAAACAAGAAACTTCCCAAACTTATTTTGAGAAAAAGCAGCAAATAATTCATTAGCTAACAATAATTTTGGAAAGAAGGTACAACGAGGCTTCCTGGGAGATGGAAGAAGGTAATAGAGCAAAAGGGTTCTAATATAATAAAATAAATAATATCTTAAAACAGTAAATATGTATTCATTTCATATCAGAAATAGGGAAGAAACTTATGGGACACTTTAATATTTCAAGAAAAATGCAAAATAAAGATATGTTTATATAATATTCCATTTTTCAGCAAACCTAAGTGCTATTTCTGGGCAGGCCTTATATTTTAAATTATGGGGAGATAATATGGATTATATTTAATTTAGAAATCCTCTCTAGATTTCTGCATCATACCAGAAAAAGGATATTTGACCCTCAATGTCAGATTTAACATCACAAAATCCACATACATGATGAATCCTTAGTGAAAACTAGTTCCTCCAATCCCAAAATCCCCTGTGGCAAACACCTTTGAATACTTTGTTTTTATATTTGTGTTTAAACGATGGCAAGTTTCTTGACAGCAGAATGACAATTTTTTTATGTAATAAAAATGAATCCAATTGTTGTCTATTTCACACTGCAAAATTACATAATGTAATTTATTCTCCTGCTATTATTATATGTTTATTTTTTTTCACGACTACTGAGAAGTCACTAAAAGATATCTCTTAATTAAAATTAATATGCATGTTACACCGGTAACCTAGATGTCATCAGTACACTGCATGTTCATGTCTGGGTTTCTGTAGTAAATCACTTGACCATTTGTTGCTCCTTTTCACTGTTATTTATTATTTTTCCCCCTTTCTCTCTCTCTGCCTATTGGAGATATTCCTCCACGAGCTAATTTAGGCATCCAGCTTTATTTTTGCACACTTTGGACTACTTTACCACAAGAATGATCAACATCCTCAAAAATATGAAAGAATCATGTAATAAAAGTATAATATTTAATTGCAGATGGCAACTGTTTTATACTAGTAATCTAACTTGTATGTATTATTGTGATTTTTTCATCCAGTATAAAACAGCAAAAACTCCAAAACAAATAACACACCTTATGAGTTTCAAATAAGAGTGTCCAAACTGGACTTTTTGAACTAGGCTGTCTATCAACATTGTTTGTATAACTTATCAATCTCATTATCCTTTAAAAAAATGTGCCATTTATAATTTCTGTACTTTTTATAACTACACAGTAATAGTCTTCACTAAAATTTTGTAAGATAAATCTGTCACTAAAGCTCAGTGAAAGAATTTTCAAAAATTTCGAATCCATCACTGTGAGTCATTCTCAGAACAAAAAAGTAAAGTTGCTGTGTGGATAAATTCTTTTTTCATGTTGCAATTAAGTACATATTTTATTCATCAGCTTCAGAAGTACCACTTTAAATAGAAACATAATGCAGTATTTAAAATTATATATGGCTAAAAAATTTATGGGAAGCAAAATTATCTGAAAAAAATAAACTAGCAATTCTTTCAAAATATTATAATAAGATAGAGGTACATTAAAAATTTCAATAGCTAAAAAATTTAATTTAAAAAAATGTAAAGATTTACATTTAGTGATAAAATTAAATTCTAATATAGAAATGTAACGAATTTTAATTTACATACAAAATAAATATATCTCCCCTCCACACACACTCTTTATGATGTGCAATTGTCAGGAATTTTTTGAAATTATTACAATATGCACATTAAATATTTTATTATGTGGAATAGTTAGACATTTCATATCCTAAGTAAATATTTTCCATAGAATAATTATTGACTCTACAAACATACTTTTGCCCCTATTAAACCATTAAATCTAGAATTTGATATATTTTATATTCTTCTGTCTCGGAAAGAAATAAAAATTTATAGTTAGTGCACACATTTGGAACTATGTAGTTCTGACAAAGAAACTGGACACAAAAGCGCGCAAATGAACTTAAAGCATATCTAATAAAAATTTATACAGATTTTTGAATGAAAAAATGCTGTTCAAATGGCAATAAATCTAAAAAGTTTTACTGAATATATATTATTAACCCATTTTTATATTTTATTTTTGCTTACAATGCTTTTTATTAGTATACTCAGATTAGGTTTAAGTGATGATTAATGCAAATGGTTTCCCATATTACTTATTATTTATTCATTTGCAAGCTTTTGTGTCCAATTTCTTTTCATTAGTTTACACCATCTTTTCTTTGGTAAATTTAAGAAGATCTATTTTCTTTTAATTCTATTAATTGATTTAAAAAGATCTCCTTTGCAGCAATTATTTACTATGCATTCATTTTTTTTTTCTCTACAAAGCAAAAAGAATTTCGGCATCAAAGAAGTCAAAATTTTAAAATTGCTCTTAAGATCTATTACTTAAATTTCAACTGTTCTGACATTAAAAATATAGAAACATTCAGCTATTTATAAACAATTTTTTGCAGTAATAAAACAACAGCAAGTTTACAAAAAACATTGAAGAAGGTAGGATAGAATTTTGCAGCAAAGGTAAATGGCTTCCTGCATATAGAATTATTTTTTTTACACTTTCAACATATTTGATATTAAAAAGTGCCAATAAACATACTAGTGTTTTATCACCATGGTACCCTATAAGATTGGCACCTGGGACATTTATATGCACCCATGCCCTTTGATCATTACAGCGCTGATCGAATTATATTAAATATCATACAAAATGGATCAATCAAAACACTCTTTCTATTTTTTTCAAAATAGTATAATTTCACAGCTAATAGCAACAGAATCTTAAATTAAACAAATGCTTACATTTTGAAACTGATGAAATGATACAATTTTAGTAAGAATCATGAATTCTGGTTAAATAAAACATATTTAAGAATCTTCTCTAATGGTGAAAAATTTCTTTACATTTTGAATACAGTTCATTAATGCAGTCTTTTGATTTTCCTCCCCCTTTTGATATTTGGCATTTTGTCTAATTCAAACTCTTTTTACTTTAATTCAATTACCTGGATATTCTCCTTTTCATTCCAAATTTTGTTCAGTTTTAATCTGCTGTGTGCAGTTACATATATATACAAATAATGATGCAAAAGACTCATAAAAAAAAGAAACCTTATTAATAAATAAGTTAAGAAGTTGAGGAATACAGGAAGTTGCTATGATATAAAAAAGAATGGAAAGAAAAATATAAGCCTATGTTCTGAATTAACTAAAATAATGATTAGCACTAAAAGCAATACATTTCAAAACTTCTCACAAAGGAAGAACCAAATGCATTTAATCAAGAAATGCTCAAAGGTCAATTTTCAATTAGCTTTATCTCAGACAGAAAGCGAAGGGAAAAACTATATGAAATTTAGTAATTTTTGCTTTGAAAATAGTTTTCTACTGCAGTGAATATTGAATATTCATATTTAAAATAAAATTTTATTCAAATTAACTTTAAAATATAGTAAGATTTTTTCAGAACAATTTAGCTGAGAAGAATTATACATTTTGTAGCATTTACTGCATTGACAAGCTAAGCTATCTTAAATCATAGACTTTATGTATTTTTAAAAAATCGCATGAAACAAATATGATAGTACATATGTGCTTGAAGTTAACATGCAATGAATTAAATATTTGTTTTATGACTTCTAAGAAAAAAATATGGCATATGGTACAGATTGAATTTATTGGTGCATCACACATTATGTAAAAGTAGATGTATCAATTCAAAAACTGCAATTGATTTGGCAATTTGCACTTACATCAAGTAAGCACATAACAAGAAATGGCTGCCAAATACTCATGGATTTAAGCAATATTAAGAGTTCATGGATTTAAGCAGGCGACAGGGAGATCTCCTTCTTCTATCAGATCCTTTTGGACAATATTTTTCAGAAAATTTTCAGTCTATTTTTTCCTTCTATTAAGTCACTTCTTCACAATGATTTAGAAATGCCTCAGAATAGTATGCTTTGGCAAAAACAAACATAATGACCATGTCTAATTGAATAGTTTAATACTAGCTTTAAATATTAATATATTGTACTTTAAATTTTAAAAAAATCACAATTTTTAAAACATACTAAAAACTTTAAACCATTTTTCAAAATCTCAAAAATGTCAACTTACTTACCAGTACATAATGGCAAAGAATATCCAAGAACAACTGCAGAATCCTCATCAGAATTTTTTTGCTCTTGTGGTTCTAGTCCGGACAATTCTTCTGATTTGATATTCATTATGGTTTCAGATTGGACTTCTTCCTTAACAGTTATATTTTTTGGAATAGTAGAAATATCTCCTTGTGAAACAATGATTGCATCATCCTCAACAGGCTCCTGTTTGTGTGTTTCGGTTTCATGACTAACATTAAAATCTGCAATAGTTTTAGAACACAATTCATCATGAGAAGCCCATTGTTCTTTAGTACTGTTATAGAAATTAAAATTCAAAATTTTCTGTTTTTTGAAATGAAATGATTCTAGAACTGACTCTTTAGGTTTGAGGGACAGTAATTTAGTATTGATGTTTTCAGGAAATACAGCTTGATTGTTTCGCATTTCAACGGGATTTTCAACGTCAACAGGATCCAAACTATGTTTTGATGCTTGGTTTTCTGCGACTAAACTAATATTAAGATTTGTTTTATTTTTATCAACATCAACTGTGGAATAAGAGCCGTTATTTTGACGTTTAATACACAGTCGTATTTGATCATCTTTTGTTTTAAATGCAGGATCTAATCTTTTCACATGCAGTCTTGACTTCTGTTGTTCCCTTTCTCTTTCTCGGAATCCTGGATCACTTCTTTTCAATTTCATTCGTTCACGCTGTCGCTCTCTTTCTTGAGAACGAAAAACGGGGTCCAATCGTTTTAAGCGCATTCGATAACGTCCTTTCTCACGCTCTGCCGCCCTAAACCTTGGATCTTGACGTTTAAGACGCATAACTGTCCTTTGACGGACTCTTTCTTGAGATCTATAATATGGATCCATTCGTCTTTGTTTAGTTTTCAATTTGTTCCGTGTTTTGTAATCAAATCTGAAAAATAAAAATGTGTTGGATGTTTTGAACCAAAATCAAGCAATGAAGATTTTCCTACAGCTAAACTCAACTTTTAATACCAGAAATGATAGAAAAAAATCAACAGAATATCTATATATACGATTTTGAATATGCAGCATCAAAAATGAAAAAAACTTTTTTAACTATCCAATACATGTTAAAAAAATTTAATCACAAATTTATTACTGATTGAGCATTACTTCTCACAGAAAAATCTGTTTTATAAAAATGTTGTATCAAGAATTTTAAAAATAAGATCACCAGATGGGTATTTTCGTATATCAAAAATTAACACAGCAAAATATCTAATTATTCAATAAAAAATTGCTAAGATACTTGTTGCACATGCCAAAGAAAGCAGTCAACTAAGAGATCTTTTTACTTAGAGAAAAGGATATTTGCTATGATTTTATAAATGCCTTAAATGATGTCACTTAACTATAAATGCTGAGGTATAAGAACCTTTGTAAATAGTGCCCTTACAACCTAACTAAGTTGTATGATTTTTTTACTATTGCAAAGATTTCACATAGAATTAATGGTCAAGGGAAAAGCCTCCAAGAATTTTTGGACAAAATAAGTTCTCAATAAATGTAAAGTTTAAAAGAAACATTAGATTACATATTTAGTTTTTTTTTCAGTTGGCAAAAGCTCACCTTATGCCAAAAAGAAAAACCTGTCATTTGAATACACTGATCTCTCATTATTCCCATACAACATAAATTCGTATAAAGCAAGAAAGATTACTTGATTAGTTAATTCTAGTATTAAAAAGTCTCATATTATGAGAAAGATAAATTAAATATTTTTGTAGACTTTAAAAAAATCGTTTAGAAAAATAAATGTGTTCTCTGATTTGTTGTTTATATATGAACAATGATGCTGACAGTTTAAAAAAAGTAATATCTCACTAATAAAATGTTCTCAGACTCACTAGTACAATTTAGATATATAATTGAACTTGCATAAAATCATTCTAATAATGCATATTACTTAATGTTGTGCCAAAGTTCACAATAATTGTCTCTAACAAGTATCCTTTGCATATAATTTAACATACACGTGCTAGGTTCCTTCATTTAAACTAAGGAATAGAAGAATTATTATCCATTAATTATATATTATTTCCCATTTTTAAGCATATTCTTCCGCAGACAAGAATCAGGAGAATATGGAAATATGTGTATTGAATTTCGATAAAATCAAGCCCTCCTGATGACAAAATTTACACTGAAAGTTGGATTTTATTAATAATATGCAGTATGAGATATTTTTTGGGGATAGTACGACATTTTGACACATGCAGTTGTAAGGTGAAGTGATAAATACTTTCTGGCTTCTATTTAAAAATATCCGATGTTTTCTTTTGATATATATATACAAATCAATATTCTAAATATGAGTTTTTTTTTTTAACAAAATGCTTTTAACTTACTGCAGAAAAAACTTTTCATCAATAGGCAATGGTTGTATATTACAAGCAAACTGTTGAGAAAAATGCGTAGGAAGTAACATTTTCGGGTCTGGAGATTGATTTGATTCTGAGTGTGATGGCCATCCTTTCATTACCATAGCTACTTCATTAGCATTTTTTTCACCAAGCAGAATGTTATCTGAACTAACTACTGCCATTCCTGCATCATTTTTTTCATTCAGAGGTGGGCTGAAAATAAGAAAATTAATTTAATTTTCATCATTCTTCTTTTTCAATACGTAAAATGTACTACATTAATATAGACATCTCAAAGTTTAGAAATATAAATTTCAAAATAATAAGATACTTAAGGGCAAATAAAAGTATTTAAAATAATAAGAACAATGGTAACAAAACACCAGTTCATCAAATCGTTAATATAAAATATTTCAAAAATATTTAAGAGAATCAAAAACATGCATAATTTAAATTTTTCGTTTCAACGAAAATGGGGACATTAGGTAAATCTGAATTTTTACTGAATATATTATCTATTAGAGAGCATGAAATTTTAATTTCGCAAAGAAGTGAATTCCCTTTAAAAGCACTTTTTTTCTTTTCCCCCTTCAACAACAACAACAAAAAGCGTTTTTAGTAAGTTTATAAATTTTTCAAAAATATCATCAGGTTTAAATTTATGTTAGCAAAAAAATTTTTAATTATCAATTTTTTTAAAGTTGTTCAGTTACGCATAAATACATTTAAAATAACATGGAAGATTGAAGTTAGTTTTTAATATTTGCCAGATTATTTATTAAACTCTTATGAAAGAACAGAATACACATCTTTAAAATATTTTACTTATTGTACTGAAATTCTAAGTATCTGTACAGGGACAGCTTCAGAATTGTGCAACCTGTTCCATGGCCCATAGGAGTGAGCATGTAAAGGTGTCAATTCCTAATCATTAATTTAGAAATTCGCACGTTAACTGTAGAATCAGATATCGATGGAAATTAATTGTGTTTTCAATTAATGAGCATCGAATATTTTTTACAAAACACGACAAGAGCAGTGTTCTTGAAATGTTGATATTATATATATACATATTTTACTGAAAATTCTTCTAACCAAGCCAGTTTCTGTTCCCAATGGCAAAGAGAAATTTTTCCAAATTAAAACTCATCGAAACATTTTTAGATCATTTATAGAACAAGGCAATTTAAGTGCATTAATCACTCTCTCAATAAAAAAAACTAAGTAGCTCATGACCCAGATTTTTCAGAATGCCTGAAAAAATTTCCAAATGAAAAAGCAAAAAGAGTATACATCGCTTAAATTAGGGCTGCACTACGATTGAATATTGGTAAATATAATTGTTTGAAATATGTTTCCTAATACATAAAACCAGTGAGGAAAAAAATGAAGAAGTATTGTTTATTGCTTTCATAGCACAGTTAAATCTTTTATTCATCTTAAGCAACTGTAAGAAAATTATTACAAATTATATTTTTGTAGATATATTCCATATAGTGTTTAGCTGAAAATATGTATGGCATTTAATTTTAAATATTCCAAAAATGGTTCTAAACCTTAAAAAGTAGCATGGATTTCACAGATTTCTTACTTTTAATTTAGGCATTTTATTTCTTAAAATCTGACAAACGCAAGTTATATGAAACAGCATTATGCTATCGCCACTTTTATTTTTTATTGCGTTATAAATTAAGCACAAGTACTAATGGAAATGCATATAAAGAGAATGGGGCACAATTTCATATTAGGTGTCGGATATTCCGGAACCAGTCCCGCGTATATATTAAGGTTTTTATTTATTTATTTTTTTTTTTTTTATATGACCAAGTAAAGTTCTCAGATGTCTTAAAGAAAAATGAAAGTTAGTAAAAGAGAAATATATGAAGAGAAAGAAAAGTCTCATGGTAGTTTCATAAAAACTATTTCTTGATCATTATATAGAACAAAACAATTCACTAATAGGCTAAAAGTCTTATCTATGCGTAGCTGAATATTTCTGAATGATGCAAGCAGTAGTGTTTAGGAGTGATGCCTAATCAGAGACAAATTTGGTAATTTTATTTCATTTGGATATTGCAAGTTAATTCTCATGCCAAATTATTCATTCTTATAAAGCTAAACAGAATCATTACTTTTAAGTTGATGGAATTCAGTTGGGTTTTACACAGATTTCAGAATAATAAGTCTGTGCTAATTTTACCATGTATAAAATTTGCTTTTCATTATCATGGCTACATAAGGAAATATTGTTTAATACAATCAAACCCCTAGTAGAAACGTTTTTAAATATTGATTGATAATAAAAATAACATTTCTAATTTATTAATATGTTTACAAACTGTTGCCCAGAAGTCCTACCCCTTAAGGGAAAAAAAAAAAAAGTATGAAATATTTTATGTTCAAAAACTAAGATGGAACATTTATTGCCAGGTCAAAATTGATTTTAGATAAATATTCTTTAAAAAAGTCACTTAAGGCTTAAAGAATTTTTTGCTTAAATAAATAGAACAGAAACGTATCTTAAAAATCGCTTGAAGTACCGATAAAGTTATACCTAAAATTTATTAGAACATTTCTGACACATACAAATTACTTCATTATTTCCATTTATTATTATTATTTTGCAATAATTCATGCATGGGGAAACAAAATCTCAGTACTAAGTCTAAAAAATACAACAGCGACACATTTTGCACTGAGCTTCAATTAATATCGTCCCATCTTACAAAGGATTATTCTTAAAATTCTATTTCATTTTCTGAAAACAAAATAACTTATCTAAACTGGCATTAAGATACTAGTCATAGCAAACAGAAACCAGTAATTGAAATACCTGAAAGACGAGATATTTCGTCTGTAGCACTGAATGTGTTAAGCAGAAAATGTGCATGCGCCAGACTAATGAAATTTAATATGATGTTAAATTTATATACAATATGCAATTGGCAAAATTTGAGTTCTTAATTATTGGCAAAATTTGAGTTCTTAATTTTTATACCTAATAGATTTAATAGAGACGCTACAGGTTTCATTAGAAAAATGTAAAGTAATTTTGACTTTAAAAGAAAATAAACTAATTGTGATTTGTAAAATATACGATTCATTTTACATACGCAAATGAAATTATTATAAGTATCTTTATGAAAAAGATTTAACAACGAAAAAGCTAATACATGGTGGTCAGGATTTTTACTGTCTGATTTTCTCTTACTTTTCCCTGTTATTTCCAGGTTAAAAAAAAATTCCCTGACTTTTTTCAGACGCATCTAAAATCCTTAGAATAATTCTGTTTTATTTTCTTTCGGTTATGTATTGCGAAGTTTGATAACATGTGAGAAGTAGTGTTCTACTCTTTCTTACAAAAATCACTGTATAGTAAAAAAATTAATATTTATAAAGCAAAAATTTTTATATATATATTCGATCACAAGGTTTCAGATAAGCATATTTTTGTAAACATTTTCCCAATTTTTGCAAACATATTAAACAATATATACAATATACTAGAAGATGTGTGCTCTTTTAGATGGGCTCTTCTCAGAGCTGATTATCTAAATTTATTCATGAAAGATATAATACAAAATCACATGAAAATTAGCAGAGTACTTAAGAATGAAATAATCTATTTCCCTTTAGTGTAATCTTTCCTATTTATATTGTTTACTAACACCCAAATGAAGACTCAATAATAATACACCGCTAACCGAAAAGTTATCATTTACGAGCACAAAAAAAAAAAAAAAAAAAAGAGCTACAGAAAATATTGGCAATAATAGTATGTACTTTTAAGTTGAAAGGAGGTGGTATTGCATCACAATAAAATAAATTATTCAGTGACAAACATAGTAAAAAAAATCACCAAATCGCCAAACATAGTAAAAAAATCGCCTGCACATAGGCAGAATAATTAATCAATTTATATTATAATAAGAAAAGTGGACATTTGGTTCTTATCACTAAATTTTTTTATTACATAAAAGAATTATTAAATTAAAATTACATTAAATTAAAAAGTTTTAAAAAATGGAATGAATAAATTCTATAATTTTTTATCAGTTTCATATATTCTCTATTTTCAGATACTTAAAACCTTCGAACTAATATCCATGCGACAATAAGCGTTTATTTTACTTAAACAGGGAAGAGATGAAAGACGGGAAAGAAGATACTTACATTCTATTTAACAATATAGTATATTTCGATTATCAATAGTATTAGGAAGAGTAGCAACCGCGGATAAAGCGCAAAAATGAACTAGCCAAACTAAGAATAAATACCCAGGTTTAAAAAAAAAAAAAAACAGTGCAGATCAAAACTTCAAAGGATGAAAAAAAAAAAAAAAAAAAAGTGATAGTCTCAAAATCTCTCAAGTCTCTTCATCAAAAAGTGATAGTCTCGGGTTTCTGAAACGACCAATATATCAAACCATATTAGAAAAATTTTAATGTCTCTTCTATAATTTTGAAAAAATGAGAAATATTGAAAAAATATATTTGTATAATAAATCAATTAAGAAACTTAAATTAATTTAATGTGTTTAGTTTATTTTAATTTCAGAACAGTTTTACTTAATGTAGGAAGCCTTTTAGATATGCATAATAATAAATAAGAAAATGGAAGAAAACATTAGCATAACTTTGAAGATCCCATTATTTAACAAATGATTTGTATTGATTTCCAATACTCAGAGAAACAAAGCACAAACAAACAAAAATGGTTAAAGAAAATATATGCAATACCTCCGATGCTTTCTAATAAATTCGCTGATAAATGGAAAAATAAATCAATTGTTGTATCAATATATTTATTTACAAAAATTTAGTCCTAAATTATAATAAAGGGAAATATTTTATATCAAGTTAAAAATAACTTTGGATATTATCAACACAAAAATTCATATTTTCACAGCTCGTAGTACAATCGACGACTTCACAATGGAAGAAACTAGCTGGGCCAATCTCCAGAAACTTACTAATATACTCCTTAAAAAAGTGTCCCTCCTCCATGAATGCCACGAATGGTCAAAGTCCTGCATATAAGCATTCTGTGTGTCGTAGTACAGAGGAGAAAACGGATATATGTTTTAGGCACGTTTTTTCGACAGAATAAAATCAAAATTTGATGCATAATTACTTTCCCGATTATGCCTCGAAAACGTATGTAGCTGTGATTGTAATAGAATGTTTTCCCCACAATATTTTGATGAATGATATTTTTTGAAAGCTTCAAAACAAAGTTGACCACTAGCATTTTATCAGTAAAATCAGCCCTTTCTCCTTGTTCCGTTTTTTAAGAAATTTTATAAAGATTCGAAATATGATTTTTTTGTCGGTAAATAAGTAATTCAGTTCAAACAAAGAAATTAAATTAAAATTCTTGCTAAAGGTCGAATTTAGATAAAAGCATAATTAAAAAAAAGCTCCCCAGTCATATATCCTATGAGGAAAAGTTATGTAGACTTTCATCCTTGAATACATTTAGTAACCCAAATACATTATACACAACAGTGCAAAAGCAATAAGAAATGATAAATTGAATGAAAAACTAACAAAAATTTCAAATAAATGCAAGGCATTTAATTGACAAAGAAAACAACGAAAAGCTAATTACTTGGCTTTGATTGAGGATTAGTTATAATATCTATATTGTATCAGTAGCATTTTTCAAAATATGCCAGTGCTTTCGAAGAATTATTTCTTTTTCTAGTTAAATATTTTTGCTTTACTATGCTATGAAACATACATACTATTTTCAATGTACAAGTATAATTATATATATATAAAAAATTCTATTAATTATAGTATGTCAAATAAAGTTATTAAAACTGCTAATTTATATGAAAATCATAAAAATTAGCTTATATAAATAGTTACCTAAACTAATAATAACAGTACAAAACTAAAAGAAACTGATCCCTAACTTTCTGTTATGCCCCCTACTGAACAACAAACTTTAGATACTTAGTAGAAGCTTTATCCCCAAATTTTCAATTGTAATAATTGATAAGGAAATTACAAATTTGATAACTGAGTTGGTTTTTATTATATTAATGGAATTTTAAAAAGATATATTTTGCACTGAGCTTTTACTGCAAAATTCCTTTTCTTGAGTACCAAATAAAAAATAATTTCACCAACAGAAAAGGCACATATTAAAATTTTTAAGACAATATAATAAATTTTTAATGGTACTGGAATTCTTTTTAAATATAAAAACATTCAAATATCCAATAAAATAATTTTTGGTGAAATTATTAGAACAAGTTTATAAAAAAAATTCTAAGAAAGGTCGGACAAATGCACTCCCACTGCCCCTCAAAGGATTAAATAATTATAAAGACAACTTTAATGGTGATAAGTAACAACTTTAATTACTATTATTTGAATTATTATTACTACAGTTATTAAAAATTTTAAATTAATGGATTAAAATGGTTTAAACATTTTATCCTAAAAAGTTGCAAGTTTTGACAATACGAGGCAACCGGCACTAAATTACTTTGAGGCTCTTTCTAAATAAAATCCATTCATTACATGAGAGAAACTTATTTGCACTTTTAACTTCACTTTTAAGCTTATTTTCTATTATACATTATTTCATTTAAAGGTAATTCTTATATTGTAATTTGCTGCCTCTAAAATATTTATTTTCAATCATTTGTACAGAGAATATATTTTATTATGGACAAAGTGTTGGAATTCCTGACCTAACCCTAATGATGTAACCCCTTTGCGCATGCGCGCTGGCGACGTCAGGAAAAAATTTCCCATGATCCCACGGTGTAAGTGGAGTTTAGGTTTCAATTTGGATGAAGCGTGTATAGTGGAACCAAAGATGGTTTTGTGCTGTGTAAAGAATTCGTGCACGTAAAATGAAATATATGTAAATATTTTGTATATAACTATCTGTGCCTGTGTCCTCGTCCTGCAAATAAAAAAGATGACAAAAATGAGAACACTTGGATTAATGATTTCGATGTCTATGTGATCTAATTCACCTTGGAATACCTCGATTCTATTTCATTTAGAAGATCCCGGAATGACAAGGTAAGAGATAAATTTTTCTTACATTTCGAGAAATTTGAATTTGGGGCTTAGAAATCCCAAAATCTGGCATCCGTATATAGAATTAACGTAAAGAGATATAGTATTCGAGATATTTGGAATTAGAATTGAGAAATTATTAGAAATGGATGTCGAAAGTATTAAAAAGTTAAGAACTCCTACAAGGAGTAATTTTACGAGATCATTAAATAAAGCTTGTGAAATTTTTGAAAACAAAGTAGAGGACACAGATATCTTGGCGACACAGATAGTTGGTTCTTTTAGAACAGAAATTAAATGA
Source organism: Argiope aurantia (assembly GCA_026543865.1). NCBI lineage: Eukaryota > Metazoa > Arthropoda > Arachnida > Araneae > Araneidae > Argiope > Argiope aurantia. The sequence goes on from JAPMOR010065988.1 coordinate 2,545,577, forward strand.
TTTAGATACAAAGATTTTAGCTATTTTGCAAATCGATACAACGTGCACTCAAGATAATTTTAATTTGGAATATGAAGCTATTACTATTTATGAAGATAGGTTTTTAGAAACGAAAACGAAACTACAGAGAAAATTAAATGTTTTAGAAAAACTAAACAAGATGTTACTATAATGAAAGAATCTTTCGATAATACTAATCGTAAATTTAGACTTCCAGAGCTGGAATTAAAACAATTTAGTGGAAACATTAAAGAATGGCTCCAATGGTGGGGGCAGTTTAAAAAGATTCACGAAGATGTTGATATTGTAGATGATGACAAATTTCAGTATTTGTTGCAATCAACACGAAAGGATTCGCCAGTTAGGCAATTAGTAGAATCTTTCCCGCCAACAGGAAAAAATTACGAGGAAGCTGTCAAATGTTTGAAACAGTGCTTCGGAAGAGATGATTTACTGATCGAAGTTTATATTAGAGAGCTTCTTTCGGTGGTCATAAATAACGCGAATCCTCAAGGTCAAAAGTATTCTCTAGTTAAACTATATGATACTTTAGAAGGGCAGCTCAGAGCATTAAAATCATTAGGAGTTGCAGAAGATAACTTTTCGAGTATATTGTTATATCCTCTTGTTGAGTCATGTTTACCAAGCGATTTATTGAGAGTTCACGAACGAAATCAAACTGAATTAATAACAGCAGAATATTCAGGGAGTGATAGGCTGACTCATCTCTTAAACTTTCTTTAAAAAAAAATCGAACCAGAACAAAAATTGATTATTGCGCGTTCTTCTTTCAATTTACAAAAACATAATAAAAAAACGCTGAATCATCATATTCCTGAAAAAGTAAATAGACCATCTGGTTTTGGTTTATTTAATAATTCGAGAAGAAATTCGTTTCAGGTTGATACAAAAAATAAAGAATGCGCATTTTACTATAAGTCGCATATGACTCAAGATTGTAGATTTGCGAAGAGTTTAACCTACGAAAAAAAGAAGGAAATTCTTTTAAACCGTGGAATTTGTTTTCGATGCTTAAATTCTAAACCCAAACATATTGCGCGTTTCTGTAAACAAATAATTAATTGTTCTAAATGCAATGGGAAACATTTACCTATCATGTGTAATGTTAATGATGAATGCGCAAGTAATAAAAATAAAGAAAAAAGTTCGGAAGAAAAAATTGTTACAGACAGCTCTTTGACTAATAAAACATCCTTACTTCAAGTTTATTTACAAACATTAGTAGTCCAAATTCGTGGGAAAGGTGAAACAAAATTAATTCGTTGTCTCTATGATACAGGATCGCAAAGATCCTACATATCAAAATACGCCGCAGAAAAAATGAAGTTATCAGTGAGGAATCTATTTTGCATTCTTTATTTAGCGGGGTTGAAAAAGCGGAAAACCATAGAAAATATCGGGTACGCTTAAGTAATGTCGATGATAGTTACCATTGTAATTTTGAGGTGTTAGATCAGGAGAAGATTTGTTCCGATATTTCTAGAGTAAAATTGGCTCCCTATGTGAAAGAACTTAAATCTAATAGAATATTTTTAACTGATGTAGTGCATGCTTATGATGACCAATTATTGTATCAGTCTTCTCCATTAGAAATTCATTTATTAATTGGGGATGACGTCGCTGGTAAACTGCTCACAGGAGAGGTAAGGCAACAAGTTCAGGAGTAGTATGTGTAGGAACTAAATTAGGCTGGACGCTGATGGGAAAGACAAATGAAATAGAAAAAGGTGACAGTACGTCTACTGTTATTTCCTGTCACGTTAATGATGCAGTCATCTCAGATTTATGGCGATTAGACACACTTGGAATTTGTGACCCATGTGAAAAGAAAACTAGGGAAGAATTGGAACAATCAGCAAAAGAGCATTTTTTTCGAACTGTAACTAGAAATGAAGAAGGGAGGTACCAAGTACGATTACCTTGGGTCGAAGGACATCCCCCCCCCCCTTAACAAATTGCAAAGATATTTCTGAAAAAAGACTTGCAAATTCCATTAAATCTCTTAAGAAATTAGGAAAAATAGAAGAATACGAAAACATTTTTAAGGACTTGTTGGATCAGGGTATTATTGAGGAGTTAGATACTTCAGAACCTGAACACTACTTGCCTCATCGCCCTGTTTTCAAAGAAAACTCCACAACGAAGATCAGGCCCGTCTTCGATGGATCCGCCCGAGACAAAAATTCACCATCAATAAATGATTGCTTAGAAAAGGGGCCCAATTTGGTTGAATTGATTCCTTCTGTTTTAAGCAGGTTTAGAATAAGCAAATGTGAGTTATTGCCGATATTGAAAAGGCATTTCTGCAGATAGAACTCCATGAAGATGATAGGCCTTATTTGAAATTTTTGTGGTGGCAGGGTGGGCAGAAAGAGAACTTAAAATTTTTTCAGAACCGAAGAGTAATTTTTGGAATAACCTCCAGCCCTTTCTTACTGGGAGCAACTCTTGATTATCATCTGAATAATGCTCCCACTGATTACAACGAAACGGCTCGAAATCTTTTGAAAGGTTTTTATGTGGACAACTGTGTCCATAGTGTTGAAAATGAAGAAGAATTGATGAAATTCATTCATGAATCGCAAGAGATTCTTAAATCTGCAAAGTTCAGCTTATGAGGGTGGGAGCATACCCCCTTTGAAGAAAATGAATCTGACCGAACAGAAACAAAAACCGTCCCTGTTTTAGGCTTAAAATGGGAAATTAACACCGACTCTCTATCTGTTGATTTTAGAGATTTAGATCCCATTACAGAAGATCAACCAGTAACTAAAAGGATCATATTATCAACTGTTCATAAAATTTTTGATCCCATTGGATTTACCTGTCCAGCAACGTTGATACCAAAATTGCTGTTACAAGAATGCTGGAAGTTAAAATTATCATGGGATTCCAATTTACCATCCTGTATGACCAAGAAGTTTACAAAGTGGAAAGAGCAACTCAAATTTTTAAATTATATTTCCATTCCTGGATGTCTAAACAAAAATGAAAGAGGCAGCAATATAACATTGCACGTCTTTTGTGATGCTTCTGAGAAGGCGTATGCTGCGTGTGTATTCTTGAGGAATGAAGGTATTAATTCGACCGATTGCCATTTGATACAAGGTAGAGCAAGGGTAGATCCTCTCAAATCTATATCACTGGCGAGATTAGAGCTTTTAGCTTGTAATATAGGGGCAAGACTGTGCAAATCCGTGAAAGAGAGTTTGGGAATGGAAAAAGTTTCTACGCGATATTGGCCTGATTCCAGTAATGCTTTTTTTTGGATTAAAAAGAACGAAAACTGGTCCACTTTCGTTTTCAATCGAGTAAAAGAAATTCGTCTTATGACTGATCCAGATGATTGGTATCATATGCCCGGACAGTTGAATCCAGCCGATCTACCTTCTCGAGGTTGTAATTTCAAAAATCCAGCCGAATCTTATTGGTGGTAGGACCTTCTTGGTTAAAAAGCCCTCCTGAACATTGGCCTAAATCCAATATTTTCCCTGACGAAGAAATTATAAACACAGAAAAAAGGAAAACAGTCGTTAGTGTCACCAATACGGAAAAGGAAGATAAAATTTATGATATTTACTCCTCTTACCCTAAACTTCTTATTGTTGTATCCTGGATTTACCGATTTATAGATAACTGTAGGGTGAAAAGGGACTTTAGAAAATTTGGAAACATAACTGTGGAAGAAAGAAATAGATCCGAAATTTCCTTATTAAAGATAGGAAAATAGAAATCTATAGAAATCTTTCACAGGGCCACAAGATAAGAGGCTTCAGAAACTCCAAATACTTGCAGATGAGAATGGACTTTTCCGAATTAAGACAAGACTGTCATTGAAGGACGATTTAAGGAATTTTAAATTCCCTATAGTGTTACCAAGTGAGCATTCGATAGTTGAAAAACTTGTACGCTGGAAACATTGCTCTCTAGGTCATGCACGCATTCAAATAGTGATGACCAACCTCAGAGAAGAATTCTGGATACTGAAATATCGTAAAACTATTCGCAAAGTTATCAAGAACTGTGTGACTTGTAAAAGATATGATGCACGAGCAATAGAAACTCCAATAGCTCCATTGCCAGGTGACCGGCTTCTGTATTTGAAATGATAGGAGTTGATTTTGCTGGACTTCTCTATCTAAAGGGAAATCAGAAGTCCCGGATTGTTATTTATACTTGTGCAGTATTTAGAGCAGTACACTTAGAGCTGACCACTTCACTATCAACAGAAAGTTTCCTGCAGTCATTCTGTAGATACGTGGCTCGTCGAGGTAGACCAGCTGTCGTCTATTCGGACAATGGAACAAACTTAGTCGGAGCGAACAACCTCATCAAAAAGATTAACTGGGAGACCATAACCAAATACAGTACTGTGAACAAAATTGACTGGAAGTTCATTCCCCCGTCTGCACCTTGGTGGGGTGGCTTTTGGGAACGTTTAATTGGTATTGTTAAACGAATCCTACGTAAAGTTCTAGGACAAACATCACTAAATTTTGAGGAATTAAGCACTGTCTTATGTGACTGTGAAAGTGTCATCAATGGACGGCCTCTAACTTATGTAAGTGATGATTCAAGTGACCTAAAACCTTTTACTCCCAATATGTTCTTGCAAGAAATCAGAGAGGCTGGAATACCTGATCTTGATCTCCTAGATAGTAAATCTCTAAATAAAAGGTTTGCTTACGCCAAAGATTACGGCAAGACTTAAGAAAGCGCTTTCGCTCTGAATATTTGGGACAGCTCAGACAATTTGAAAGAAAGATAAGAAGCTCGCCATCCATCAAGATCGGAGACATTGTTCTGATATCCAGTGACAATATGAAAAGAATGAACTGGTCTTTAGGCAAAGTCATCGAAGTCTTCACATCGCCAGATGGAAACATCAGACTTGTGAAACTGAAAACCAAAAGTGGAGAAATCTTACGTCCAACTTTGAGACTGTATCCTTTGGAAGTTTGTGAGCAAGACAAGGAACTTTTCCAAAAGTGTGAACCACCTGTAAAATCTATCTGTGATGATTCCAGTGCAGTTGAAGGTGATTCACTGAACAAACCTGTGCCTGATGAACCAACCTCTAGGTATGGCAGAAGGTTAAGAAAGGTAAAGAGACTTTTAATGTGAAAACTGAACTTTTCTTTATTACAAGAACTCTTATCCTCTGAACTTTTTATTATCTACATATCTTAAGAACTTTAATTGAGAATTGAAAATTTAGTTAAAGTTTTGTACCTATGATATATTTTGATAGATGAATGATGATATGATTTATTTTGATATATGAAATACTTTTGCAACTTAGATAAATTTTGATAGTTGAATGCTATTTTAATATTTGAAATGCTTTTTCTAATTTTATAGTGGAAATGTTTTGTTGAGTTATATCTGATAGTATAAGCATTTTTACTTCAGTTATTTTGACATTTGTCAGTTTGCATTTGATAATTTTGAATTTTTTGTACTAATTTGATAATTGTGTTTGAGTTTTCTGTAATAAAAACTCAAAGGTGGGAGGATGTTGGAATTCCTGACCTAACCCTAATGATGTAACCCCTTTGCGCATGCGCGCTGGTGACGTCAGAAAAAAATTTCCCATGATCCCACGGTGTAAGTGGAGTTTAGGTTTCAGTTTGGATGAAGCGTGTATGAAGTTACCAAAGATGGTTTTGTTCTGTGTAAAGAATTTGTGCACGTAAAATGAAATATATGTAAATATTTTGTATATAACTATCTGTGCCTGTGTCCTCGTCCTGCAAATAAAAGAGATGACAAAAATGAGAAGACTTGGATTAATGATTTCGATGTCTATGTGATCTAATTCACCTTGGAATACCTCGATTCTATTTCATTTAGAAGATCCCGGAATGACAAGGTAAGAGAGCAATTTTTCTTACATTTTGAGAAATTTGAATTTGGGGCTTAGAAATCCCAAAACAAAGTTTATATATTGTGCTCTTTTGTAAAAATGATTACCTTATAATTTATAAGTTTTTTTGAGGGGGGATTTACTCTTATAACAAATGTTTCTCAAAAAAATTTAAAAGTCAGTGTTTGTGAGCATAACAGTAAGTATCCTGAGATCTTAAAAAATGCATTTTCACATCTTAAAAAATGCATTTTCACCAATTTCTTCCAAAAGAAAAAAAAATCTAAAAGAAACTATTTGAAATTTTAAAACAGCATTACTAAAATATGATTTTATGATATGAATAGAAAAATCTGAGTCATTTTTCAACAAGCCCTTTTAATCCCCTGAAATAATTGAATTTTTCATAAAATATCAAGGATATTGATATGAAATTTTTACCAAATATTCCCTTCTGTTTACCATGTGCCAAATCTCATACTTCCAACTCTTCGTGTTCACAAACATGTGTTACCGACACAGCATGATCTAAAATGCAAGGGAAAATTGCAGGAAGAATTTCTTGAGATGTTAATTTTCAACAACTTATATATATTCAAGACACACAACAAGGAGTGAGTATGCTTTGTGGTTAAATGTTGTTTGACTATATCTTTGAAGGAGAACTCAAATAAATATTGAGAAGCAAATTTAAAAACAATTTTGAATGAGATTATGTTTTTTTTTTTTGAATTTGTGGTGGATTTAAGTAATTAGAACCTAGGTAGTACACATTATGTGATTTTTTTTTAATAAACTGGTCAAGCTAATTTCCCAAAGTAACACATTTTAAACTTTTATCGTCATGTTAAGATTTATTTCAGGTTAATTTATTATTTCTAGATTTTTGTGAAAATGCCTAAGGTTCATTTTATTATGGTTCATGGCAGTGTGGAATCCATATCTATACAAAGTTTTATTTAAGCATACTCGCATCTCAAACTACTATAGTAAGAAAATGAACACAATAAAATAGAAACCTAACGTTGTGAAGAAAGATTCTTTTTGTAAGTGAGTGGCATTATTTGAAGACTGAATTACTTCCAACAGTACTCAGCATCTCGTAGATGCAGCTTGCAGAATTTATATTTTCTTTTGTTCCTTACACCTAACAAATTATTGAAATAATGCTAATATTTTATAAATCACAGAATTTGTATTTTAAAAAAATTATTTATTTGGCATTTAACATTATTTTTAATTGACCTATCCATCCTCCCCAGACCAACAGTGGTAGGTACCTAATGGCAGAAAATACCAACTACAAAGATATAAAATCTTCAAGATACTGCTCAGCATTCAGAATACTCGACAATACTTTGTACAATATTTTGTACTACTAAGGTAATTGCTTAGTTGGAAATCCAGCATTGTTTTGATTCTGAGTAGCTTCATGAAATCATAATAGAAATCTCAAATATCCTTTTAAGATGTGTATCTGACTAAAGAACCAGGAAGGTCAGGGCATCATCCTCATTTTCTAAGTCATTAAATGAACAAGTTTGTAATTGCTTTTATTCAATCATAAGATGTTTTTACCTTTTGTTTGCAGTAATAATGTATTATAATTGGCAAAGCAGTAAATTTCAATATAATATTAACAGAAGTATGCCATAACATAAGCTGGTAACTTAAATTTAGTCTATTTACATACTTTCTGAGAAATAAAATAAAATTATATAAACATTTTTTTAACAATAACTATAGATAGTATTATGCTAAATAATGACAAAAGAATATTTGAAATCTCAGAGGGGCACAAAAGTAAATATTAGGTAGCACAAAAATGATAATAAACAGAATATAAACAAAAATGAAGAGGACTAGCATAAAAACAGATATTAAAAAACTGAGAGAAAAAATTACTTTTCTTACTTTTAAATGGGAGAACTTGTCTACAATATTTTCATAATCTAATTTTTGCATCACATTATTTTCAATAAGTACAATTATGCTATACACATAACATTCCACCATAATTCTTAATTGTTTTAGAGCAGAAAATGACTATCTTCACTTGCAATACAAATTTACATGGATTTCTAAGAGATATCAGTTTTGAGGAAACTAAACAAAATATGATTAAAAATGTTTTATTTATATATTAAAATACCATTTGTAATTTACTGTATTTAAGATATTTCACTGATTTAGAAAAAATGTACAAACTTAAGTGATCTTATATTATTAAAAAGTAAATGATTTGCATTGCAATGACACCTTAGAAACAAAAAAAGATTCCCTCTAAAATATGGCAATGCTGTTTTATGGGAAAAAAGAAAAATCCCCCTATGATTATTGTATGTTGTTGTGTTTGATTTCACCCAAATTTATCCCTTTCATAAAATAAGCAAGAGACTAATAGTAATTTGTTTATAAGCTTTTACAGAAAAGATACAGTTGATTTAACAATATTCTTATATATTGTTTTAATCATTTTCATATCTGAAAAATTCTTTATAGTTGATTTAAAAAAATAATTATTCCACCACTCTTTTGAAATTATTTATTGATTTGATCTCTCCATTACTTACCCCCCCCCCATCACATTTCTTTGGCTCTTTTCATTTATTAATTTTTTAAAGCCCTAACTGTAAGGGGAAAAAATTTCAATGAGCAAGGTAACAATGAAGAAAATTCACCATTAGCCTAGCACTGTGATAAACATCAAACAGCTTTTGAGGCTCCCTTATTCTCAAGGCAATCACCTAAAACACCTGTATGAAATCTGCCATTGATTCTAAATACTTGGAAAAGTTTGAACAGCATATGGAATTAAGAGCAATCTTACTTAAATACATACATAGGTAGTTCAAAATTTGAAGCTTTATCCCAACAGAGCTCTTAAAGGAAGGTGCTTTCATGACCAAATATGGAATATACCAAAATTTATTTTTGCATCCAACATTTTTATGATAATTATGATTTTTGCTCCTGTATGTTAAGAAAAATTGGTCAATGCAGTATATTTTTTCTAAAATTTACAAAGTAAAAAACACAATTTTTTTTCTTGAGAATAACAACACTTTATCATTAAATTTTAAAATAATTACACCATTTAAAAATTAAATTTTACCTCTGATTCAAATATCATATGAATAAGCAGTTATTTTATGGTTAAGAATGGTTAAAATTTCAATGAAAATATTTAAAATTGTTATTAATTAAAATGTTCCATGCAGTGTTGAAACTGGATCACTGCTGACCAAATGGAAAAATTTCCTAGAATATAAACTATATAAAAAATTTGAATGTTATTTTTCTATTAATTAGCTGATTATTGCACTTAAATATTTTAATGAATGAACCTCCTAACAGAAAATTATTAATATACCAAATCTCATAAACTGAATTTCCCCACCTGTGACTTCCCCTTATAAACTCTAGAAAATAAACATTTTACATTCATATATAAATTAAGTGATGTAAACTTTAATTATACTTTATTATTAAAATCCTATACTATGTGATGATATTTAAATAATTTATAGAGGATGTAGAGAAGGGCTTGGTTGCAAAAATGTGGAATAGATAAAAGAAAAGAGAAAAGAAAGAACTATGGGCTCTTTTTTAAAATAAAAGAGCAAGGAGAGATTTGCAGCTTTAAGTTCAGTTTTATTGCTTGATCTATTTACTGATCAGGCTGTAAAGCTACACTGACAAAATAATCCTTCATAAAAAATAATATAAATGTAATAAATATTATAATCAATTTCTTTACACATTGTTTAATTACAAGTAAATCTTATAAATAAAAGATACTTACAGATCATAAGATTTAGAATCAGGCGATTCAATTTCCCAATCGCACTGAGTGCCTATAGAGACATAATTAGTAGAAGGTAAAGGAATTGGCTGTTCAAATTTTACATTTTCTGCAAGTAACAATTCACTTTCATCCACCTTTAAAATTGTTTCAACCGGCAAGTATGCAGAAGCCATACTACCTATATTTGTATATTATATATGCATAAGTGAAGAGAATTAATAAATGACAATATATTAAAATAAGAGACAATATAATACATTTTTCCCAGTAAAAAAGTTAGATAAAAATCTGAAGTTAGGTTTTACAAAAATTTAAATTTTTGAAATTACTTTACCTTGGGATTTATTTTGCCAAAGTAAACCATAATAATATTATTTGTAGATAAAATTGTTCTTATAAATGCACATAATTATTAAAAAGAAAAATGATTTAATAGGGAGAATAAATCATTTTATTCAATAAAACTGGATATTTTATAATTGGTTTAATTGATTTGGAAGTCTTAATTTCTGAAGTGAAGAAATTAATAATTAAACAGAGCATATATTTGAAATGATACCTTATTTATAAGAAAATATACTTTAAAACCAAAGTTAAAACTGCATTTTAAACTGGAAAGTAAACTATATGATAGGTAGATAGTTTTCCCTCAATTTTATATGGTCTTTTATTTATTGGAAAAGAGAGACAGAAAGGAAATATGAAGAATATTCCAAGTTTATTATATATACTTCAATTTTTTCCTTAGATGACCAAAACCACAAATTTTGAGATTTTTTTCTTTAAATTTAATATTTTTGTTGAATTGAAAATGTTAATTTTCTCATTAAAAAAATTGTAAAACCTACTGAAAAAAGTGTAAACCTTATTAAGTATTAATACTGCATTTAACTTGCTTCTTTTCACACCTGGATAATTTATAAATGGAGGCAACCTAAACTGTTATACTGTTGTATTCATTTAAGATAAATCATACCACATTAACTGTCCTATATTTTGGGATGTCATAGATACTCCAAATGAATCCTGATATATCACTTGTCCCCTGCTTTGTTTATAAGTCAAAACTCAAATTTAAAAGAGATACACATCCAAATTAAAAAATTTAGCTTTGAATAAGTCTTTTATTTAATTTTTATAATATTCAGAATGTGGCCAACCTAACAGGGCAAATATGATGAATTAAGAGAAAATAAAACTAATAGAAAAATATTATGTAAACATCTATATCTCTTCCATCTGAAAGAAATTTATTAATTCCTTATTCCTCAACTTCAATTCAAATATTGTTTCCTGATTTTATCAAACTCCCTTACCAACTATAAATATCCTAAATTGTGCATTTGGGTTACTGAATACAATGAGAAAAAGTTCAAGAATTTAGCCATTTTAGCTATCCAGAAAAATCCTGGCTGATATTTAGGTTAAGTCATAAACAGTATTCATTATTAAAAAGCTATATTTGAATAAAACTGTTTCAGAAATAAAATTAATATTTTTCAATTAATATGTTTTTATTTTGAACAATGAATTATCAAATTATATTTTGGCAACAAAATAAATTTACTACTTCATCAGCTTACTTCAAAAACCTGTAGTATTATCAATGTTTAGAAGAAAATATTTTAGTTGGTTATTTATATTAGTCCCAGTCTTCACAATATTACTATGACACCTTCATGATAATAATTTATATTTAATATATCAATACTTTAAATATAACATATAAAAAACATTTAGAATATTAATAATATTTTTTAAAAAAACATCATATAATTTGACTAATAGGTGTGTATACTGTTGCTCAATAATCAACAGGTTAAAACTTAAAAAGATATAAATAAACAATAAAAAGGGGGAAAAATTGCTCAGTACTATTATTGATACACATACATAATAATAACAGTTACACAATTAGCATAAACCTAATCTGTGTAAGGATATCTAAATATTATGATAATATAGAAATATTATGTTAATATTAAAATAATTAACATAGCTATTAAAATACTTCTACACTCAAATAATTACAAATAAGAGAAGACTTGAAAGAAAATAATTACTCGACATGAATTATTCAGTGAAGTTAAGTTAAAATAAATTAATCTAGTTTAAAGGATAACTATTTATAAAATTTGAAACCAGTGGACTGAAAATTTGAAGTGAATTTTAAAAAGAAGTTTAATTTCCATTCAAAACCATATGCTAG
>JAPMOR010065988.1:2571202-2634918 GCA_026543865.1 Argiope aurantia
AAAGCACAATGCTAAGAATAGGAATGAATTCTGCGCATGTGTGTGAACTTGAATCTGAAAATTTAGATTAAATATAGAAATATTTTGGAATTAAATTTTATTTTTGAAGTACATGATTTCGATTAATTCATAATAACTATAGTGTTAGGAAATTTCAGCATTAAGGTTATAAATTCCAAATTATTTTGTCTCCCGTACTTTATTGAAAAATAATGCACTGAATTTTGAACCTGCTATTGTGCGTCATTAGTATGAATAAATCACTTCACGTCATATTAAACATTTAACTATTTAATCGGTATCGTATCTGACATTTATTTTACCTGGAAACTGTAGCTAATATACAAATTTTAGAATTAAGACATGAGATAAATACGTGTCGTTATGTTTGTAAGATGTTTTGGTTCGGTACTGGTCTCAGGTCCTGTAATGACCGTTTATGTATTTATAAGTTTTCCCCGTCATATCTGTAAATAGTTCATCATGTGTTCAATTCTATTTCCTCGTAATAAATTTTGTTTAAATTAAACCTTTCCTTTTGGCGGACCCAATCTTTGGAGACTTTTTATTTGTCATCATTTCCACTGCAATACTCTAATATCAAACGGCTGAATTCCCAGCCCTTTTATAAAATATCATTGTATCATATAGGAATTATGGCGAAATATAGTTAAATAAAATTTGTAAAAAGGAAAAGGAAAATATAAAAACTTTTTATCAATTTTGAGATTTGAATTGAAGACTTGCAAAAATCAACGGCACACCCTGTCGACCTAGCCACGGAGCGTCGCACCTAGATAGCGCCTGAAAGGTCTAAAATTCTGATTACGATTGTACAATTCAATTTTTAAATACGATGTCAATCACAATGCTAAGAATAGGAATGAATTCTGCGCATGTGTGTGAACTTGAATCTGAAAATTTAGATTAAATATAGAAATATTTTGGATTTAAAATTTATTTTTGAAGTGCATGATTTAGAATTATTCAGAGTAACTATAGGAATAAATTGGAAAAACATCTTAAATAAAATTAAGAAAAAAAAAATATGTATAAATGTTCGTTGTTTTTGGGACTCGAACTGAGAGCGTCTGAAGTGTCTAAGATTTTCATTTCGACAATGAAGTTTTAAATACCTTGTCAATCTGGTCTAAAGGTATAATGCTAAGAATAAGAATAAATTGTGCGCATTGTTGTAAATTTGGCTCTGAAAATTTCGATTAAATATAGAAATATTTTGGAATAGTCCATAGTTATATAATAATTCATAGCTATTGATTAAATATAAAATATTTGGAATAATTCATAGTAACTATAGAAATAATAGAGAAAAATATATAAAATAAATTAAAAAAAAGAAAATATATAAGGACATTTGTCGGTTTCCTGACTCGAAATGAAGACCTGCAAAAATTTGCGACACTCCCCGCCGACCTAGCAACCTACCCTTCTGTCATGAGAGCGTCAGAAGGGTTTAATTATCTTACGACTATCGAATTCAATTTTTAAATATGGCGTCAATCTGGTGTAAAAGCACAATGCTAAGAACAGGAATGAATAGTGCGCATGGTCGTGAACATGAATACTTAAATTTAAAAAAAAATATAGCAATATTTTTCAATTAAATTTTATTTTTGAAGTATAAGATTTGGAATAATTCTTAGTAACTATATGATTAAAGGAGAAAATTAGTTAAAATAAAATCTTAAAAAAAATCTATAAAAACTATTTGTTGTTATCGAGAGTCGAAGTGAAGACCTGCGAAAATCAGGCATACGTCCTGCCGGCCTAGCCACCAAGCGTCTTATTCCGAGTGCGTCTGAAGTGTCTAAGATTCTCCTTAGGACTACCCAATTCAAGTTTTAAATACGGTATCAATCTGGTCTGAAGGCACAATGCTAAGAATAGGAATGAATTCTGCGCATGTGCGTGAACTTGCTCTTAAAATTCCTATTAAATATAGAATTATTTTAAATTAAATTTTATTTTTGAAGTATATGATTTGGAATAATTCATAGTAACAATTGGAATAATAGCGATAAACAGCGAAAATAAATTTCAAAAAAAAAATATCTAAAAACGTTTGTCGTTTTTAGGACTCAAACTGAAGACCTGCCAAAATCAGCGACACACCTCGCCGAGCTAGCCACTGAGCTCCGTGACCCGAAGGAGTCTGAAGGGTCTAATATTTTCACTAAGACTATGTAATTCGTGTTTTAAATACGGTGTCAATCTCTCAATCCTACAGTAGCTTTTTTGAACGCAGGGGATGTGTTTCAGCTTTCAGATATAATACATTTCTCGGATGCAGCTGCTTTGATGTTTATTGCCTCCCCCCCCCCAAAAAAAAGTATTCCACATCACTCCTCAAGATTTTTTAGCACAACTTAGCATCAGCTGTACAGTGTAAGGAAGACTTATAGGTATCTCTATCAAAATTTTTCAAGTCTCCTGACTTGAGGTTTACTAAGGTTAGCTTTCTAAAATCTGACAAGTGCAGTATTTTGAAATATTGTATATAGTAAGCTCAATTGGACAGGTCATTTCTGTTTCAGTCATATTGCCCTGAACAACAGTGTTGTAACCTTTACCAAGGTTATCGTCCTCATCTTGGTCGAAGTGAGATGATTTCAGTATCCCTGAAGTGTTTAACTTTTATCTGCTAGCCGCATGCTGTCAGAAGATATTACGGAACTGTTTCAAGTGTATGCCTTTAAAAATCAAATTTACTTTAAAGGTTCAAGTCCAGAGATAAATCAATTTCGCCAAATTGCCGGAGATCTTCCGGAAGCCCACACTCAGATAGATAGGTAATTATCAATCATAATCATCACTCAAAATAGGGATGGCATATTCAACATATAAAATGCACTTGTTCAGCCAGTCAACAGGGAAGATGTTATCGCATTTGCTTGTTAAAGGTGGCAACGTTTTCATTATCAAATGTTTCCACACATTTTAAATCGTTTTTATGGAAAACTATATTGAAATAATTTACATAAAGTAGTATATTCCTTTACTGATGCTCTATAAGGCATTTGTAAAACGCATAAAAAAATCTCATCTTTATTATGGTACATGATGGTCGCTAATATTACTTGTGATTTGTAATAAACATGTGTCAAGTTTCTGAACCTAGTTGATTTAGTAATGATTTTGATATTAAATATTTGTAGCATCATTTTTGCTGCATCGTTAAAATTTGGAATATTTTTATATTATTCGGTTTCTCTTAATGACACGAATATTACTGAGGTCTGGTGTGTTTTCAACCATTGTTTTTGTTTACGATGCTCCGAACAAAAATATTTCAATTCTTACATCCCAATACATCTAATAGATTCTTCAATTTCATTGTTTTTATACTTTTATAAGTATTTTCAATAAGATACATTCTGACAACATTTCTGTTTTTCAAAAATTGCACAGAATGTAAAAATCTGTTAAAGTATAAAGAAAATGTAAAGCGATTTAATGTAAATCATATTCGAGTACTGAATATCTACTCCATGGTTGAAGTAAAAAACAAAACAAAAAACAATAAATTACGAATGTTTTATATATTTTTGTAGCATCAAGTCCTTCTGATAATCATACACTTATTTTAAAAACTAGAATCATTTCATTTATGGATATGCTGACAAATATTGCCCTTATCTCTTTTGAAGAGATTAGGAACTGTTTATGTCTAACCTCTTTTGTGACAGCATATCTTTGTATCTTAAATTTTTTATTTTTGTGGAAAAGTGACTAATTTTTCTTACCAAGTCGCAGCTTTCGCAATTAAATGCTTCCAATATTCTTAAATGTGTAGTCTAATGTTGTTTCAGTCATTTTTATTTTTAAAGAATTCAAGTATTTTATTTCTTTCTGATTATTTAATATATTTAAAGATACTGGTCGTTTTAAGCGCCAGTTTCGTTCTGCCAAATGTCAAAAAAGTTCACATGAAAGAATAATATTTTCTATTTTTAAAAGGCTAATTAAAAATATAAGGTGAATTGTAGCATGAAAATTAAATAATTATATGCGAAAATTCGTGAATTAAAATTTTGTTTTATGGATTCTTTTCTTGGCATTTTTTATTGAAAAATACACTCTTCTTTCAAAACTTATCGCAATGATTCATAGAAACTCTATGTCTTATAAATCTAAAAATATATCTAAAACAAAACCATAAGTTGATATCTGCCGCTTACATTTACTACAGTTTCAAATTGAAATGAAGAAAAAAGGTTTCCTCATATCGAGATTTTAAAAGTCTTTGTTGGCCAATCTGAAAGAACACATTTTTTTTCTCTTTAAACAGAATTTTTTCATTTTTCATTGACTTGAATGTGGTAATAGACTATGAAAAGACATAAATATACATTTCGTTACGTTTCATAAAAGAGACTGACGCAAACATTTAGAGGATGACACGAAAGCAAATACAATAAGACAATCATGATTCCTATTTCAGATGGATCAAAACTACCACCTTTTCGCCATTCTTAAATGCCGAATTAAAATTTTTATTACTTTATTCATAAAAATTATAACATGTGTTTTTATTAGCCACTAACTTGTCATACATAAAACTGGATTGGCATGCATAGTTATCAAAAACGAGATTACAAATTAATGACATTGAAAGTGTTTTTGTTTCGGAAGGCAAATTTTACAATACTCTATACTGTAGCACATATACAAAAAATTCGATAGTATTAATGATGTGTTATGCTAACGAATAAGATTATTTATCAGTAATTTGAAAGTAACAAATCAGCAAATTTGTTGACTGATTGATTAGAATTTATTTTTGAAATAGCCAGGTTTATTTATGCTGCTCCAAATACTTGGTAGCCGCAACATGATCATCAGAAAGATCTCAATATTTAAAGATAAAAAATGATCGTAACTAAGTCAATTTTCAGCTGAACAAGATTACAACTTTTATTTATACGTTTGATGATTAAAATGAAAATCAAACAAATACAGCCATGGCAAAAATAAAAAGCACCTTTAACTTTTTTAGTTACAAATATCAGAATGGTGTCTTTGCATTTATAAGAACTCTAAAATCTTTACCCTTTCAAATACAATGAATTCATTTAAACTGATTTTTTAGCAAAGAAATTTTTCATTCATTTCTTCAGATTTTCTTTAACACGATATTTCCTTAACTATGAATATAGTACAATGACATTTAATTTAATTTACATTAATGCTAATGGTTCAAATGTGCAGTCATTCTAATTCAATAATTTTCTATGACAGTTTCAAATTAGAATTAATGAATTCGGCACATATTAAATTATTTAATAGTAATTTTTATCTTACTGTCCTCAAAAGGAAGTATATATTTTATGACTGTATTTTAAAACTATTAATCTATTTTCCATTAAGATGTTTAAAATAATGTCTTTATAAAATAAAGAAATTATTTTCTTTATTGCCATGAAAAAAAAACACGCTAATTTAATTATTAGATTAGAGAATACAGTTTGAAGTAATTTTTTTTTTACTACATAAGTAGATCTTCATTTATGTAACTGTGATCAAGTTGATCTTTCTTTGTGTGAAATTATATTAGAATAAATCAATCATCACAAGTGCAGTTGAAGAAAAGATATGCTACTCCAGGGTACCATTTATCGCAATCCATTGTGAGGGGTTCTTCGTCACCTGTGACAGAATTCAGCCAGCACGCCCCTTGGCTGTTAATATAATCTGCAGATCTGCATCCTTGTGTGTCCCAACAGAAAGACATACATTCTTGTTGACTTGCTACCTTCTGATATCCTGCGTTGAATAAATAGATGCATGCATTTTCTACTTGTCCGAAGTGTACTGAAATGAAATGGAAATTAATAAATGTAAACGCAAAATCGAAGAATTTTCAAAATAGCATTATTTTTCAGAAAGTAATGGAGTTTAGAGAATACTTTGAAAGTGAAACCTTTTGAGAATAATCAAAATTGAAATTGCTAGTATTAGCATGAGATTAAATTAGTCAGTCGAATTAATGTAAAAATTTATTGGATATATAAAGAGAAATATTTGATCAAACGCTGAGAAACTAAACTCCAAAATTTCATAAATCAACTATCTTTTGAAAAGAATTATTTGATGCTAGCTGAAATTAAACATATGAAGCATATCTATACTTATAATAAAGCTCAATGTGTGTGTGTGTGTTGGCGCTATACAGGCCAGACCATTCAACCTACAGCTACCAAATTTGGCACGTGTATACCTTGGAGGCCGGGAATGTGCACCTGGGGGTAATGTTTTCGAATTTTTAATTAGAATTTTATTTATTTAAAAATTAAGCGAAATGTTGGCGTGTTTCTGCTATAACTTCCGAAAATAATACCGCAGAAAAAAGATTTTTACAAGTTAAAGATCAAAAATTTATCTTTTAAATGATATCAATGTTTTAACCTTAAAATTAAATTTCTATTTTTAATGAGTTTTTAAATAAATATTTTAACTATATTTTTCAACAATTTTTTTCGTATAAAATAAAAATAAAATTTAAGCTGCACGAGCACGTTTCGCATTAATGGGAAAAAATTAGCTTTTTTCAAAGTGTTGCCATCACATTGATTAAAGCTCCAATTAAAAATAAATTAAATCTTTTTGGAAATGAAATCTGCAAAAATATAATTTTCGGCACGTGTCTGTAGGAAATGAAACAAATATGAAATATTATTTTTTCTAAAAAACAAATTCAAGAAAAATTATTTTTTGATCTTTTACACTCTCTATATTATTAATCCAATAAATCAGTTTTATTATAAGGCAAGTTTTATTTAATATGAACAGGATATCCATTCAAATCCGGGCACACAGCTAATTTGTAAACCTTTAGTAAGACACAAATCTGCTAAAATGGTCTAAATGGAAAATGATTATATTTTATGTAATTTGATTCAATAAATGCTCTAATAAATAACGAATTTTTTATTTTAAATAAAAAGAGTTCATTTCCAATCAACTAAATCTATCACTTAAACTGACTGATTTATGAAAATTTGAATATCACTATTCAATAAAAAAAAAGGATAATTTTAGATTATCCATCGATCGTTTCAAAGAAAATACGCCAATCAGCGCGCAGGTTTCTCGTAATTAATTGGCCTAAGATTATGAAAATGGTGAGTTTTTCCAAATTTTTAACATTCAAAACTTCATAAATAAGTCTTAGTTGATCGTGGAAAATAGAAACATTCATTCATTTATTTAAAATTTGGTATCTCCAGAATGTTTCTCAGAATATGATACCTTACTGCATTAAATTTAGACTTCATAATTTTTGAAAAATTTATAGGCCAGAACAAAATATTATTATTGATTTCATTTCAATCCTCTTGAAAGAAAAACTAAAAACTGAATTTTATGCTGAATCTGAGAAATTTTTGTTGAATTATTCTTTGAGATATTACATAAATTATGAAAAATATTTTGTAGTTCACATAAGACTTATATACCGAGCGATTCTGTTTGAAATACTCATATTCAATGATAATAATTAATAAATAACAATAAAGATGATAAATAAAATAAAACGCTTGTTTTTATTAAAAAATATCTTTATATTAATTGCAATTTCATCATTTCCACTTTAAATTAAAGTTGAAGTTTTACCGTAAATGACAACAAATTAGCAATATATATATATATATAGTAAATTGAACGAAACGATCTAAACAACAGCATAAGTTTGGTATGACTATCAAAATTTGAGGATTAAAAATGTTTTGTTTGAGAATCTATTAAGAGACCAGTTACTTAAAATATTTAATTGAAAATTGTAGCTAGCGGTAATACTGGCGAACAGGCTAGTCGCCAAAGGCGGCAAGTATTAAATAAATCTTACATTTTTGGCTAGAACTCAGGTATAGATAAATAAATTTTAACACGTGATCATGTTACTTAAATTATAGAAAAAATTAATACTCGATATTTATTAACACTTACTCAAATATTAGAGAATTGCTCTCAACTACTATCATTTGAAAAATATTTTTTAGAATTTTAATGTATGAAGTTAAGTGTTTCCAAAGAACAATAATTTGTCAGTTTTTACTGAAAGGGGTGGACTAGGTACTAGAAGCAATAAAAAGGAATAAAATCAAAATTATTTAATCGATTTCCAAATGACAAAGAATATTTATTTTATTCTCAATTTTTAATCAACTAAATTTCGCAATGATCGAGAAATTTAAAGCTTTTTATTCATTGCCAGATATAAAGTTGATTCATTGATATATCAACTGAAACCATCTTATAAAAATGCACTGAAACCTTACATTCGTTAAAATGGCACAGAATGCAGTAATTAATACCGCATTACTACGATTAAAGGCACTAAAAGAAAACAGCAACTTGGTACGGCAGTTACTGAAACTGTCTCTTTTAGTTTCGGAGGATCTAAAAGGGGGTTGTTGATTAAGATAAAAAAACTAGTTTTATGCGATTAATCAGTCCACTGTTTCCGTCATTAAGCTTATTCTTTTTTAGAGAGAATATTTTCCATTATATACCGTAGTATACGGAAGTGTATTTTGAAATTTTGCAAATCTGTATTTTAATTGTGTTATTTGCTACTCTAATCAAATTTATACTTCTATTACCGTAATATGATTAATATGTTGTATTTGATTTACACGCGAGTATTTCTGGTGATTGATTTTTTATTAGAAGTATTTCCTGAATAATAATCGTTAATGTAACATATTTTAAGTCTATATCTCTGATTATCTATCATAAAGAGTAAATACGCATATCAAAATTTAATTTACGTCCACATTTGGAATTACTAACGTATGAAAAATTTGCCATATGCTTGAATTTTTACAAAATTTAATGTGTGACACTTTGATGATAAAGCATTACAAATGAAGTATAGCTTTAAAAATAAAATTCAGAATTAACAGCTTGAAAATGATTAATTTAATAATTTTTTCAACAAGGAAGCAATTTTCACGATACATTCATTTGAAAACCCAAGTAATAAAAGATGCTTTACAATAAGGCAATGATGCTGCATATTATTGCGAATACTAGACACATACGTTAACATGCTGTACAATAATACTTTTGTGCTATTAGGAAATTAAAAAAAATATAGAAAATGCTCAGTATGTAATAGTTTAAAATGATCATCTCACTTCATTTTAACGTTAAGGCTTTTTATAGCTGTTCTCTTTTTTACGTGAAAATCATTTATTTATAGTTTTTCATTTACTTTATTTTATTTCTTATCGTGATGGCTCTGATCTCCTGTCAAATTTTTTAAAAAGCAGTATCATCTTTCAAAGTTTAACTTTTGCTGATACACTTAATATTTAATTTTATACAAGGAAAGTTTTAGCAGCGTTGTTCTTCGTTTTTAAATGACAAGGTTTGAAAAACCTTTTGTTTATGTATCCTCCCAGCCCCCCCCCCCAAAAAACAAAAAGTTTTTTGAGAAGTAAAACGAAGATTGTATTTCTTGTTTTGTAGATGGCGCCACGACTTAAAAAAAAAGTAGTATGGGTATCTTCAGTAAAATAAAAAGGCTGATCATTTGCTAGGTAACGAACACAACTGATTTGCATTTCCTTCTCTAAATTCTATCACACACCAATATGAGGACATAAATTTCTGTTCTGAAAAGCAAACATAGAAATATCAGTCTACTTATTTGCTAATATATGTTATTAAAAATTTTAAAGCTAGCAAATTTAATAAATTTTATACCTAAGGTCAGCAAGATTACGTTTAGTTTGTTTAATTGTTCTCTATAATTATATTCTATTAATTTCTTGTTATGAGACCAGGCGAGAACTGTTTTGGGGCGGAAATCGATTTTTGAATATTGGCCAGATAAAGAAAAAGACATATAAGTTTCCACATGACTCTCCATATGCGGATTTGTATTTAATTATTTTTTGACTCCGCATGATAAATACCTTTCTTATGAGCAAGTATATGAGAATATTAAACGTAAAACTAACTTCTACTTCTTACAAACTAACATTAAACTTAATATTTTTCTAAATTGTTTTAAGCATCATAATCAGCATTATTGTGAACTTTAGTTCATACTTAACTGATAAGCATAAGATGTCAATAATAACTTAAATCTTTTTGTGTATCAGCAGTACTTATTTTTAACAAGAAGTGATTTTTTTTAGAAATGAATATACATAATAATTTCTGAAAGCCACTTCTTTAAAAAAATAAAAATTTCTATTTCATACTTGTAATTTCAAAATAGTTTTATTATTATTTTTTTTAAAGGCTATTGGCTTAGTGTATAAAATAATGAAGAGCTGGCTGTACACGTCTATGCTGATTTTCTCACTATTACTAAAATTTCCGAAGATTTGTTCCTGAAACAAATATCTAAGTTAACGCGATGAGAACTACAGTCTTTTAAAGTGACTGCTACGATTACACTTCAGTTATTAGAAGCTATGCACATCTAGACGGACTATTAACTTGTTACAATCCATCAGTATCTCAAATCTGATTGTCACAGATTAACTAACGAAAGTTGTAGCAGAACATCTCAAACACATTGGCAGTGTTTAAGAAAAAATATACTATTTCCAGGATACTTTAGATGTAAATATATAATAACATTCAAAGTGACAATGAGATTTTCTCTACCCATAATGTTCGCGAACGTTTTAATCAAAACAAATGAATAAAATTGGTTTGAAACAAAGAGTTTTTCACTAACAGAAAGAAGTCTGAGATGACACAGGCTTGGAACAAAAACTGAACTTCAGAAAATGATGATTTCTGCCAAACATAAACACAGAGCAGTGAAATAAGTATCATCAAATGAACAATAAAATGAATAAACTTATACAAGCAATGTTTGAGATATTAATAAAAATCTTTATTTGAGATAAAATTCGATTCCGAAAAGCTTTAAATTCTCGTTTCTGCTAAGTGCAATGCAAAATACAAAACAAAAATAATGCTGAAAGAAAATATTAGCAGATCCCAGCTCATTAACCTTTTTGCAATCCAGCATGAAAAATTAAATAAAATGTGAAGTTTGAGCTACCAAAACTACATGTTACATATGTTCAGGAACCATCAAATTAAAACTAATCATTAAAATCGGATTGAAACAAACGGCAAAATGCCTTGCCAAATACAAAATTTAAAAAAAGGTTGTATAGAAAAAAAATAGGGAGGGTTATTCGTTCACAAATACTTCTGGGCTCTAAATGTAAACTTAACATAATAAAAACTAATTATTATTCACGCTAGCATTCATTATTCGCTCACATTCAGTCGTCGAAACAGAAATGCCTAAACAGCGTTACTGTATCCTCTGAGAGAATATAATACAATGATACACTTTCTTATTCGTTGAGCCTTATATAGGTAAATGCAGAGAGATCTAAATGAAACAATGCTTATTAGGATTTTTTAAGGGACATTTCAAAAATTATATCCTTTAGCTCTCTTAAGAAACATTTTATTTCAATATTTGTAATTTTCTGTTTAATGATTTTAATTTACTTTTTTCCATTTAAACTTAAAGAAGATGTTTTCACCTTATTGAATCTGTTATAGTTTAGACAAACAATATGCTGTTGGAAAACTGTAATATTTTAAGAAAGCTTGACAAAGGAAATATCATCTAACGCTTATTGAAAACGACTCATATTGTTCAGTTCTATGGATTAAAGAGATAAGATTTGATTTCTTAATGGCATTACCACTCCTAAAATAATTTTAACGAAATTGTGATTAAGACTAATATTTGAAGGAAGAAAATTATCAAATGCTGTTAGAGCAAGTAATAAAGTCTACAAATAAACAAGAATACAGAAAAAAAGTTAGAAAATGCAGTATAGTACGTTAGGTCTTAATCATCTGTTCATGATTCCAAGGTATAATGCTCTTTTTTAAGGTAGTTAAGGTTAATTTAAAGAACATTTTAATCCAATAATTTACTGTAGCGTTACTCTTACCATACCTAAGAAAAAATTTTTTTGTTCATAATAATAATAAAAAAATTAACCGTACATTAGATGAATTATTATCTTAATATATAATTGTTATTTCAGTCATCATGAAGCTAATTAAGTAGTATTAAATTTCTAAAGATAAATGTTCAGATTATGTACTCATTTTTGATTGAGAAAATTCAGTTTTTTCTTGGTTTTAAACTTATTTTATTTGCTATAAATTCGCCATTGATTTTCAATATAATATGCTAGATTCATTCATTCTTCTTAACATTCTTGTATGAGACAGCATTGCAGTCGCCCAAAATTTCGATTGCTGAAGTTTGAAATATAACATCACCCGATAAGAAAAAAGCTTTTGAATTTATTTTTTGTGCGTCTGATCGTGTGAATGCGAACTTGATTACTCAATGTAGCGAGTTAGGTAAATAAAATTTGCCATATGGTTACTAGGCAATAATCTATTCTTCTAAACATATGTGAACAGGGTAACTAAAAATTCACGAGCTAAAGAATTGATATATGGCATATGCAAAAGTAAAAATTTGAATCAATTTTGGACCAAGAAGGGAAAGATTGTTTATCCTCCAGTGTATATACATGTGAATATGAAATGTATAAAAAACCCAAGCTAGATGGATGAAACTTTGTAAATTTTTTGTATTATAATTGAGATCTGTGTCAAATTTTGTACCCACTTCGACATATAGACTCTTTTTCTGTATATACATATGTATACTAACATAGTAAATTAGAATGCAATATTGAAATTTGTGCATGGTTTTTGTACCAAAAAAAGTCTCTATTTAATTTTTATTCAAACAGCAAAAGGCGCAATAATTTTTAGCCACACACTAACCTTATGTATTTGGAAATGTATGACGAGAAAATCAAGGAGAAAGCATTCGTGCAATAGCTAAATAGATTGATACACTAAAAAAGGATAGTGAATTGCTTTTTAATGACAAACTGTATAAAAGTTTTAATAGGTTTTCCTAACTACAAATTATTTTGATTGAAATCATGTTGAAATCACTGCAAAAGCCTAAAATATAAAATTGCCTGTAGTGACATAATATCACACCTTCAAATTTTTGTGATTAGCCAATAATAAAAAATAAAAGAAAGTTAATACGTGATTTAAAATGTAAATACTGTACAATCACTGTAATATGTCATTCAACGGGCCACTCCAAACAACATACTACTATGTAATCTTGTTTCAAAATGCGAGAAAAACTACTTACTTAAGCTATAAAATATAATGGTATAGATGCACTGTTTAATAAGATTAAGTGAGAATTTTAGTTGATAAATTGGCTTATAATGCCAAACAGTATTATTAAGTATTAAAATAAGATTACATTAACAAAAAATCAAGTTTTCAAATAATTCAGCAACACGTAACGATAATTGCAGCATTTTGATTCCAATAAACCTTTTTGTGCATACCATATATATGAATTTCTTCAAGAATTTTAACTACAAAATATTAAATAATAATTCTTATTGGATATAATATTCTTATTGGATTCTTATAAGATATATAATTCTTATTGGATTTATTGAGACATTTTTGATTATTTTATTACAATAAACAGAAATTAAAGCGACTGTAATGTTATTTTCTCATTTTTTTCCTTCTCTTTAAAAAATTCACGTCTATATGTACATCTCAATTACATTAAAAAAATCTGTTGATTTTAACGGCTGTGTTGTTTTATTCCGAGGTCTAATTAAATTACTGTGAAATTGATTCATGTTTTTAAAAGTTTTCAGCCAGTATCAAGATGACATAAAATGTGTAATGTTTCGATGTCTTTTGATATGTAGTTCTGAGGTAAAGTTAGAAGAGTCCTAATAGTGATTTCGATGATAGAAGGTAATTTCGTAAAATTTCCAGGGACATTGATTTCCGTTTCTCTTCCGCTACTTTACGGAGTCCATCAGTCGTGGTGAGTTTTGAGCTTAGAAAGAGTTCTTTTCAAAGCGCCAAAGCCACAATAATCCATGGGTGAAACCTACGTCTGAAAATTTCGCAAAAATATGTTAAAAAGGGATATATGTAATACCTGCATTAGTCTTCATTTTTTTCGAGGAATGCAATGGTACTTTTCGAAGTATGACTTGCACTTTATCTTGATGAAGTTTCACTCTTTGAAAGTCATTGGGATAAAGAAATGGAATTTCTTCTGTAAATATAGGACTTAAAAACTTTCTCTTGATATTATGTTAAATTGATTTTAACACTTTTCCTCACTCTTTTTTTTCTTTCTGATTTCCCATTATAGCAGAATCCTGCAGAATTATAAATCCCTTATTATAACTTCCTTTGCATTGATAGAACCAGGTTGGTACATTTTTTTCTCTTCATTTTCAATAGTAAATAAACCTATTATATAAGTAAATATATACTTCATAAAAGACCACAATGTGTTTTAATTTACCTCCCGTTAAATAATTTTCACACAAGATTCGGCAAAATGCTTTACTTTGAGCCACAAGCCTCGATAAAAGCTGAAGCTTTTTTATTTGTAAATCTTTTTTATTATACTATTTAATGTTGCTACAGACTAAAGACTTTGCAATTGATTTCTGAGTCGGCATATTTTCTGTTCTTACCAGCGATTTCATTTTAGAAATATGTGAAACAGTAACTTTTTCGGGTATTCATTTGGAATGTAGATGTAAAGTAGAAGTAGAAGTAATGATCAAGAGTTTTTCGTTTTTGATTAATAATGTTGTTTATTTTGCACTTAACATTTTAATACAATGCATTTCACTTTATTATTGAATTATGAAATCGAAATATTTTTCTTCGAAAAGTACAAAAACATTCCTTTAATCCGACGCCTCATTTGCATGTGAAATTTTGATAGAAGAATAAATTTAAAAGTAGCAGACAATATTTCTCAGTTCAAGTTATAAGCTATTACTAAAAGTTTTTAATCTAAAATTCTTTTCAAGAATTCTTAAGCAAAATCGTTCTAAAAATATGTAAATACCCTCAGTATTAGTATTTGAGAGAGCTTCGGAGGCAAAGCTGTTCTAATATCTCGGCAATATGCATTGTCTGAAAAGCTATTGGTATTTTATAACTAGAAAATTAACTATAAAATTATTCTAAATTATCGATATAGAAAGAGCCTCAATCACTACAGCATTTTTAAATAAAAAATTGTACTGATATGCAATAACTGTGTTTTCTCACACTTCCGATATTTATAAATTCTTACTTTACGACTATGCTTCAGATTTTACGCTTACATTAGGTTATGTGTTGTTTGACGTTTAAAAAGTTCCATTTTTAAACTTTATTTCATGCTTTATCTTTCAAAATGAAATGTACAAAAATTTTAAAAAATAAAAAGACTAAGTCGCATGAGCTTTTAAGAGTATCATTGGTAATAGAAAACATAGAGCAATGAAGTATTTTGAATATTTAACTTAATAGTAGTTATTTTTTACATTTCAAGTTTCACAAATGAATTAAATTTTCATTTTATGCACAAATAAAAAAATATAATCGAAAAAATTCATATTTTTTCTGGTATATTTATGTAAAATATATATTATTACAGATAAACTATGCCAGATATAACTTTTTATCTAATGTAATAATATTAATAATATGCAAAGCAATTAATTACCTGATTTTCCGAACAATAATTTTACGATTTGTCTTTTTCGAATTTTCCAAGGGAAAGAACTTTGAAGGAAAAAGCTTTCCTTTCAAAGGCGGGAATTTTTCCGTTTTCATTTTCTGAAGGTAAAAGGAATGTTTGATAAAAGTTTAAAAACAATAACATTTTTTCTCCTATTTGCCAGTTTTTGGTAAAATTGCATTGGACCCTTTGGAACGTTTTACTCTTTTAAAGGACATTCTCTCTGTTGCAAGTAAAATTATATATATATTTTTTCAAATAATAAAATATACGAAATCTTCTTTTTTGAAAGTAGATAAATATTTTACCATGAATCCCATAAAAATTGCGAGAATATGTCTGAAATGGTTTTAAAATGTACCATAATCAGATACTAATTGAAAAGATTTGAAGTATGTTAGTTGGTTGGTTTATTTTAAAAACGACACAAGTTAATCTTGTGACATTAATCATAGCTGACTGTCTAAGGCAACAGAAACAGCGTCCTCTAGAATTAATGAAGATTTAGTAAGGGTCAAGCGAGCAATCGATGCGCTACTATCGAGCATTTCTCTTTTCTATGTTTTTTTTCATATTTTGGAATTAACCTTGTAAAATTGTTGGTGTGTAACGTAATCCTAATGAATAATTTTATACTAATGATGTTATTTATTGACTCTGACACTCATAACTGGAATTCAGTGGTACTTTAATTTCAAATTTTTTCGTTTGGCATTTGCTTAGTTAATTCTTTCTCATGGTATAAAAAGCTATTGTTCCTGTGATATCCGTCACTTGCTGAAAAAAAGAGATTTACTAAAAAATAAAGTTTTTGTTCAAAGGATAGGAGAGGTCAACTTTACTTGTCTTGCTTGTCTTTACTTACTTGTCTTGTCTTGTTTGATTTGTTCTATCTTTATTTAATTAATGTCAACTAAAAAAAGTTTAAATAATAGTAATTCAAGTCAGATAATACGATTTAAATGATTTAACCTATAGGATATATTCGATGTTTAATTTTCTTTTATCACCCATTTCTACAGCTGATTAAGGAAAGAAAGGAATAGATAATCCTATCAGTGGTTTAAAAGTACTAACGACCTTATCATCAAGTAAGTTGAAAAGAGAAAAACTTCCCTTTTTCTCTGCTAAAATTTCCGTTTTAAGAGAAACGTTCAACGTTATTTTCATTTGAAATTTTTTCACTTGGCATTTGCTTGGTTAATTTTTTCTCATGGTATGAAAATCTATTGTTCCTGTTATACTCGTCACTCGCTGAAAAAAAAAAGATTTACGAAAAAAAAATAAAATTTTTGTTCATTTATTTCAAAGATTGGAGAAGTCAACTTTACTTGATTTGCTCTATCGTTGTTTGATTTTTTCTATACTTGTTTAACTAGCATCAACGAGGATAAGTTTAAATAAGAATAATTCGAAGTCAGATAATACGATTTAAATTATTGAACTTGCTATATTACGATGTTTAATTTTCTTTTATCACCCATTTCTATAGCTGATTAAGGAAAGAAAGGAATAGATAATCCTATCAGTGGTCTAAAAGTACCAAAATCTTCTCATCAAATGAATTGGAAAGAGAAAAACCTCTTCTCTTTTTCTCTACTAAAATCCCCGTTTTAAGAGAGGCTCTTAAATTCTGCAAAGCCGTCATTTAAAAATTAAAATGTAAGAAAAGAAATTCGCAAAATTTTTGGCCCAGAGATTTGCTATGAAAACTTACACTTTTCACAATTCGGTCCACAACGTCCGCAAGGACAAGTACATCTGTAACCTCTTATATCATTTACAGATGTAGGTTCATCCTGGCAGGTCCCTCCATGCAAGCACGGCTGATCAATACATGTAATCTGTCAAAGGAGTAGGAAAAAAATGTGCTATTAGAAATTCTGAAGATATAAGAGAAAAACGGAAGTAATTAAAGCAAGAAGAAGCTTTCTATAACTTTGGGCAATTGAAAATTTGAATAAGTCTTCTTAACGCTCACTTCTTTAATTTGATATTATCTGATGAACTGAACTTGTAAAAGGTTTCTTAAATATAATTTAATTAGATAAAAGTTTTGTTTTGAATCTTTTAGAGGTCTATATGTTTAGCAATTTTTAAATTGTTGTTAGGAGGAGAGGGCAATACCTGAGACCACACCTCTTTAAGCTTTCACGCCAAAACAACGTGAATACGTTTGAGCTTACAGAAAACTAAATTGCAACAAAACTACGCACACACAGAATCGATTTTTCATTAATCCCGAATCCGAGACTATTAATATGTCATCGTGGCTCCTACACAATATCGTCAAATTTTCCGCTTTTTAAAATTGTTAAAAGATAATGATAATTGAATCATAAATTTTGTTAAAAAATAGCATAATTCATTTATTATTTTTATGCTGCATCATCTTACCATTCCCGACAGAAAGAAACAGGATTCAGAAAAATGTAGAAGTTTCATCATTCAGAATTACCATAATTACTCATTATCGCTATTGATGTCATTAAATTTCTGGTCATTCTTGAAGTAATGAACTCCACAAAAAACTGAAGATGGCCGTGATTACTGAGAAAGAACCTGTCACTAAATATGTGTCATAAATTGGGTTGCTCTGCATTTATGACACACCGTCGTATCTTTTCTTGCCATTTGGTCAAGATGGTCATCTTACATCCCTCCATGTAAGTAGGTAGATGCATCGAGAAAGCAGTTCTATCCGGCCATAAGAAATTTAATAAAAAATCGAGAATTCAGTATTTTTTTTAACTTTACTTTTTTTTAACTAACTGCCTGGCTGCCTGTTCTATCTTTTTTTTTTTAATTAAAATGAAAAATATATCTACGTCGAAATCTAGTTGCCAAATGGTATTGTTCGAAAATAACACGCGCTGCAGACCGCTCTTTTGGGATACACTCTGCTTTCAAAAGTTTAGTTCATTTTCCTCAAAATATATTCACAACAGTTAAAGAAATATTAAACGTTGTTTGAAATAACTGTATGAAAATGTGTTCTCTGAATAAAATTTAAACAATGCATTTTAACCTACAGATATTTTGCTTGGTCGAATCCTTTGAATAAGTACATTTCAAAAAATGACTTTATAAATACTCTGAAATCTCTATCCGGCCATACTTTTTAGCACCAGTTACACCGAAGACTAACAGTGCCATTAAAAACATTTTATGGTATGCATATATGTTATTTATCGGAAACAAGTTGGCTGATTTATTAAATTAGAATTCCGCTTTAAAATGAAACACGAGAGTTTAGAAGAAACGAATCATTGCATTGAACCTAAATTTGATCAGGAGGATAGCACTTCAGCAAACATTTTCCTGTCATAATTTCCACACCACATAAACGGAAAGACACAATCTAAGAAGGAAACTCAATATCAATTCCTCTTAGTATTATTCATATAAGATCAAAGACAACAGTTTCATGATGGCAACATTTGTTTATTTCCCATGTAATTTTTTTCTTTGTGTGAACAATGTGCATAAATAGGAAACCAAATATTTTATAAATTTTATGGTCTGTTAATTTATTTAGGAAGAAATTTAAAAATGCGTACAAATTTCATGCTTTTTGTTACTCAGTTTTTAAAAGTATTTAGAACTGTTTATATTCGATTAAAATTAGAACTTCCAGATATTGGTAAATCCAAAACGTTCCTTTTGAAAAAATATTTCTTTTTTGTTT
This sequence comes from Argiope aurantia, assembly GCA_026543865.1. Lineage (NCBI taxonomy): Eukaryota > Metazoa > Arthropoda > Arachnida > Araneae > Araneidae > Argiope > Argiope aurantia. Next base: position 2,590,522 of record JAPMOR010065988.1, read on the forward strand.
TTTATGTTTTTTTAAACTCGCATTACTGTTTATACTCACATTACTGTTTATACTCACATTACTGTGACTTTTTAGAATGATTCTGTAATTAACTGCAAAACTTAGCAACTAATATCTCGTTACGAAACAAAAAAATGCGATTTGGAAAAAAAAGTTAGTAAATTTTTAGTAACATTTTTGATACTTGAATGCTGAAATCTCAATCAAGCTTTGACCTATGTTACTCAAAGCGAAAGTTGTATTTTCTTTTCACTTCAAAACATTCCTCTTGTAGATAATATTACAGAGAATACAAAATAAAATTTTGAATACTTAATGATAAATTTTTAGCAGGCTTAATGCGTTGGATTCTTGATTTTGACTCCATGCAGGAAGAGCCAGATTTGGCCATTCTGCATTAAATGAAAGATGGAAATGGAAACTAGATTTAAACAAGATTCGTGACAGAATAAGACGAAAAATCAAAAAATTCGAATAATAATTAGCTCAATAAAAGGTCGAATTATTTGAAATTGCTATTATTATTCTGATTATTTTGATCAACATTTTTATATTCAAATCTTAATTTGATTCCAAAATTGGATATCTAGAGAGATTACAACCTTTGATTCAATATCAAATTTTTAAGGAACATTTCGAAAGATAAAATTCTGACATGCATTTTCACTTGAAAATAAATCGCCAAAAAATTTAGTATTTAACAAAAAAAAAAAAAAAAATGTCTTAATTAAATCAGTCTCCGACTATTTAATGAGTTCGAAATAGTTAATTTTAGATAATGAAATTAAAGTTTATCTATTATTTCATTTAATAATTAAGTTATTTCATCTTAGATAGGGTTCAAGTATAATTGGCAGAGTTTTTGCACTTTACCTTTTTTCTTATTATTTGGAAGTCGTCATCTGGTTCGGCTGTAGATAGATCAGCTGTCGCCATTAGCTGGCATGTGCCATTTTCATGCTTGTAATTATAAGCTAAGCACTCATTTAGCCGTACACATTCATTAGCGCAAAAGAACGTCGATTGTGTGTATTTAGTTCTCAGTTCAGCACCAATCAAGCGAAAGCCAACTGTTGGTAAAGTGAAAGCCTCTTGCTTTACAGTTATTGGTACAACATGGAATAGACGGACCAGAGTAAAAAAAGCCAGAAACAACATATTGCTTTCGATGTCTTGGAGTGAATCTGAGCCAAATTGTCCTGCGCTCTTAATCGCGTGCTGTGGAAGTAATTAAATCCCTTAATGGCTACGATTTTCTTTTGGGAAACATCGTTCAATTTGGTCTCATGAGGGCATGCATAATGGAACCAAATAACTCAATTTCGCAGTCTAAAGCAGGTTTACATTATGGAAGGAAATAAATATCTAATCGTGTTTTGATTAATTAATTAAGTGACGAGAACTAACTCTTTCATGAGCTTTATTTATTTAAATGGGTAACTATTTACGAGTTAATTGGAACAATTTCATCATTCGTTGAGCACACTTTGGAATCAGAAAGAGAATGCAAATTAGAAATGGGACTGAGAATAAAGTACATAAATTTAAAATTTGATGCATGAGGATTCACAATAGACGATACGCTCATCGACTAAAATATTAGAAGATATCTCGTTAAAAATGATTTGCATATTTTTGAATAATTTCTATGAAGTTAAGATTGCACAGAAAACACGAGAATCAGATTTTATCGAACAACTGGAAATAATTTATAAATATGGAGAACTCTGAATTCTCAGCGTTTTGGTATTTTTTAATTTTTTTTTATTATTATTCTGCACTTTTATTTATCTGGACTTGTTTATTATTTGTAATAAAGGAATTTCGTAATAGATATTTTCCTTTCATCTAGATGTCTGAAATTTTTAAACTTATGTGTGACCAATGATAATATGATATTTTAATATTTTCAGTATTTAATTATTATGTAACCCATTAAATTCAGTATTTAACTATTATGTAACCCTGAACACATAGTCGCATAATGCAATGGTTGATCGTTGCAGAGGCTTCTTTGACAATGAACTAAATAAAAGAAAAAGACATGATAGAATAAAATTTACAATTGCACAAAAATAAAGTTGCTTGAATAACAGAAAGCGAAGTGGTTATGACTTTCAATGACAAGCCTTTCAAACTCTTACTTGTACTTCATTTTTTTTATTATTTACTAGCCGCCTTTGGCGACCAGCCGGTTCGCCAGTATTACCTCTCGCTACAATTTTCAATTAAATATTTTAAGTAACTAGTCTCTTAATAGATTCTCAAACAAAACATTTTTAATCTTCAAATTTTGATATACCAAACTTATACTGTTGTTTAGATCGTTTCGTTCAATTTACTGTATATATTTTGCTAATGTGTTGTCATTTCCGGTAAAATTTCAACTTTAATTTAAAGTGGAAATGATGAAATTGCAATTAATATAAATATATTTTTTAATAAAACCAAGAGTTTTATTTTATTTATCATCTTTATTGTTATTTATTTATTATTATTATTATTGAATATGAGTATTGCAAACAGAATCGCTCGGTATTTAAGTCTTATGTGAACTACAAAATATTTTTCATAATTTATGTAATATCTCAAACAATAATTCAACAAAAATTTCTCAGATTCAGCATAAAATTCAGTTTTTCGTTTTGCTTTCGTTCAGTTTCAAAAGGATTGAAATGAAATCAATAATAATATTTGGTTTCGGCCTATAAATATATTTCAAAAATTATGAAGTCTAAATTTAATGCAGTAAGGTATCATATTCTGAGAAACATTCTGGAGACACCAAATTTTAAATAAATGAATGAATGTTTCTATTTTCCAAGATAAACTAAGACTTATTTATGAAGTTTCGAATGTTAAAAATTTAGAAAAACTGAACATTTTCATAATCTTAGGCCAATTAATCTTGAGAAACCTGCGCGCTGATTAGCGTATTTTCTTTGAAACGATCGATGGAAAATCTAAAATTATGCTTTTTTATTGAATAGTGATATTCAAATTTTCATGAATCAGTCAATTTAAGTGATTGATTTAGTTGATTGGAAATGAACTCTTTTTATTTAAAATATTAGTGTTTCAAGAACACTTTGTTATTCGTGATTTTCACAGCAGAAGCTTTATGTAAAATCAAAAATTCGTTATTTATTAGAGCATTTATTGAATCAAGTTACATAAAATATAATCATTTTCCATTTAGACCATTTTAGCAGATCTGTGTCTTACTAAAGGTTTACAAATTAGCTGTGTGGCCCTGATTTGAATAGATATTTGTTCATATTGAACAAAACTTGCCTTAAAATAAAACTGATTTATTGGATTAATAATATAGAGAGTGTAAAAGATCATAAAATAATTTTTCTTGAATTTATTTTTTAGAAAAAATAATATTTCATATTTGTTTCATTTCCTACAGACACGTGCCGAAAATTATATTTTTGCAGATTTCATTTCCAAAAAGATTTAAATTATTTTTAGTTTGAGCTTTAATGAATGTGATGGCAATACTTTGAAAAAAGCTAATTTTTTCCCATGAATGCGAAACGTGCTCGTGCAGCTTAAATTTTATTTTTATTTTGTGCGAAAAAAATTGTTGAAAAAATATAGTTAAAATATTTATTTAAAAATTCATTAAAAATAGAAATTTAATTTCAAGATTAAAACATTGGTATCATTTAAAAGATAAATTTTTTGATCTTTAACTTCAGGTAAAAATCTTTTTTGTGCGGTAATATTTTCGGAAGTTATAGCAGAAACACGCCAAAATTTCGCTTAATTTTTAAATAAATAAAATTCTAATTAAAAATTCGAAAAAATAAGCCCCAGGTGCACATTCCCGGCCTCCAAGGTATACACGTGCCAAATTTGGTAGCTGTAGGTTGAATGGTCTGGTCTGTAGAGAGCCAACACACACACACACACACACGTACACACACACACACGCACGCACACACACACACACACACGCACACACACACACACACACACGTACACACACACACACGCACGCACGCACGCACACAAACGCACACACACACACACACGCACACACACACGCACACACACACACACACACCATTGAACTTAATTATAAGTATAGATATAGATAGGGCGTCTCCTTACTACCGTATATGTCATGTTGCATATAACTTTTGATGTTATTATTCATACAACGGCTGTGGTATCTCGTAATTTCAAAATCCAATAGAGCTGCAGTCTTACATATTCAGATATTATGACACATTTTGTATTTAAAACTTCACTGCATATTGAAAGGAAATGAGTATGCATTTTAAACTTCTTCCCCTAAACACATCCGGTCCAGAATTTACAGTTCATGTCAAATTTCTTTCATCCTTCTTCTAGTGTTTGGGATTACCTTGTACATTTACACATAGGCAATCTATCTATATATGAAAGTAGTTTAAAATTAGAGTGACATGTAAAATTTTGGTGTAAAGATGGTATACTAAAATTCATTCATCTAGCGTCTTGTGAGTTTGAATTATCGCTTTCACTTATGAATGAAAAGATAGATTGACAGACAATGAACCGTCTTACTCTGAATTTCATCGATCTAGCTCATCGCGTTTTGAGAGTTATCGTGCTCTTATGGATGCTTATGGATAAACAGACAGATAGACTTTTGACAAATTTCGGTTAAAATTATTTAGAAACCTATATGTTTTGCATCCATAAGAGCATGATTAAAGGAGCAAAAGCCGCATACTGACTTTAACCCCCTTTACTTTTTAACGTTTCTGTGTTATCGTGCTCATGAGCAGAGATAATTCTAAAAATGTTTGTTGAGACCCAGGAAGGTGAATGATAACTGAAATTTCGAGGTCAAACTTTTTGGCGATTCAAAAATTTCCTCTTTATGAGTGGTCAAGTAAAAATCCATGCTAAGTTTCATTAAAAAAACATATATCGGTGTCTTGACGTAGGGGTAGTGCGTCTTCCCCGTGATCTGGGCTTCATGGGTTCGAGTCCCGGTTTGGGCATGTTTGTTCTATCTGTGAGATTTGTGAATGTGCTCTCCTGTAAAAATGGGTTGTGCAAGCGAATGAGTGATGCGTGAGTAACAAAATCGTACTCTTGGCCCTAGTTGGTGCTACTATAAAAACAAGAGACGCGCCCCCACCAGCTTAAAATCGCTGTCTTCGTAACAGCGGACTTGTCTATGGCAAGTGCCATAAGAAACAAACATTTTAAAATTCCGTGAAAGGTATTGCATTTTTTACATTATAATAGAATTAAGTAAGCATTATTTAATGTTCTTTTTAATGTAATTAAAATAGAAAATTGTATTTAACCGAGGGCGTCAAAAAGACAATTCCATAAGCATATATAAATTGTTATCCTTATTTTCAATTAAAAATACCCCCCCCCCCCATCCAAAATGCAATTATGTTCCTTTGATAAATAAAGCATTGTTAAATGATCAATTATTTGATTGCAGAGGAATAAAGAAAAACATTTTATTGCAACACGCGCTAAGCCAAAAGTATTTCCTTCTCTCAAATATTAAAGTGAGTTAATAAAATATCTGGAGAAATAAGGTAGGTGGGAAAAAAGAATGAAAATAAGAAACCTCGTTTGTGATTTTTCCCCATGATGAAGAATGTTTCCCCACTACTCGAAGAGCAATGCTAATAACACCATTTCCTCCTAGTTTTTCACCGCTTTTGCAGTGAGGAGCTTTGTAGAATAAAGACCCATTATTCGTACGTCTGTTGGATTGATGAAGTAAAGGTAGGGAAATGGAATACAAATTTGGCTAAATCAAAACTTGTTTTGACGGTGAATGACCAGCTGGAGATTTCAGAGCGTGATAAAATCCATACTCACAGATCCGATTGTAAAAGTAAACAGTAGGAGGGAAGTACAAATGTGACTTCAGGCATGTAAATGTTCAAGGAAAAATGAACTAAATAGTATACTAAACATTTTATTTGAAGTGAAAGTTCTACTTTATTCTATTAAATTAAATTCATAATTTTTATTAAGGTTGATATGCATTTCTAAATCATAAAATATTTTTTTTAGTGTTTCATAATGTTTAGCAGTTTCCCTTCTCTTTCACTTAACAAATGAGTAATTATAATTTACTCTAATGATATGAATTAAATAATTATGATAATTTATATGCAATATTTTTATGGAAGAGAAGGTTTTTCTCCTGAAAAAATATTTAAAAAGCTGGGAATAGGCAGTAAAGTCAGAAACAGTATACAATTTAATCATTTCTATTATATCGACTCAATTCGTTACTGTTACCAAAATTCGAAGCACGCGTTCTCAATTACTCCATAGTTTCTGAAGAAATTGGAAGTACACCGGGGTAAATGGAAATATTTATGTAAGTGTAGCTGATTTATTAATAAATTATTTTAAAAAAAAAGGCTTTGCTTAGCCTCTTAATGTTCTTACATAGAATAGCTGAAATTATGCTATTCAGCGACACATTAAATGGTTATTATTTATAAAATCTTATTTCTAAGATGTTTAGCTCAATAATTAATTTATGCAGGCTCTCAGGGAAGTGAAGCGAGCAAAGTCCCCGGTTTTGGAGATTATTTTATTCCGTTATTTGATATGGACCAAATCTGAAACTCTCTAACAATATTATGCCAAACAAATAATGCATTACCTTTTGCCTACCATCCATAAACGTTTTTAAAAAGATTGATTTAAAATTAACAAAAATGCTTATTTCAAATCAGCTTTAAAGATTAAAGAAAATTCAAGAATAACATACAAGGAAAGCATTTCAACGTATTATTTTTTGATGAAGTGTGGCCGTCCGTCGTTCAACACCACAGCAAACGTTTATTACTAGAAATGGACGTCAATCATATCAAACGCATATGCCTGTCATGACCTTCTACAAGATGCGAATTGGAATGAATAATCGTTTTTGCAATATGAATTCATTCGCATATAAATTTTTTTAGCTCACGAACAAATTTTAATTCAATTATTTATTGTGTTTTTCAAAATTATTTCAACATTCAAAATATGCTGTCAAGTAACTAAATTTTTGGAAATTGCATCTCGCAATTTTATTTGTTTATTTATCCTCAAACGATTTACAGGATTTCCCTAAAAAGTTTGACAAGCTTTTATTTCTATTGCAATTAGACACGCATTTCTATTTGCATTTCTAAAATAAATGTTTTCATCTGACTATCTGATTAATCTCTCTAAATTTAAAAATAAGCACGTATCTGAAGCTCTGCAGACATTTTGTTTATGATTAGATGAATGTTAGAGATATTTTACTGATTGTTACTTTTGCACTACAGGAGAAGTATAATTTTTTTTTTTTTTTTACTTTTTACTTTTTTTTAACATCTATAGAAATCGAAGTGTTTTCTTAAAATGCCCAGCTTATTTAATGAAACTTCGCAATCGGAAATATATATCTATGTGCAATATTTAGGGAAGTAAAAGCTTGCACTACTTTTTGGAGAAACTGCCTGTATATTCTTTGTTGAACAGTATCCTGTTGAAACATTATAAAAGAAAATTATTATTCCTAAAAGGGAATTATTTTTATTTAAGCTCTTTTAATTTCTTTATAATCTGATTTTAAGTGAATCATTGCTCCATGTTGAATTAGCCTCATACTTGATTCAAATTAATCGAACAGCCCTTTTAAAAATTAAATTTTCTATGATAATAGGATATTTTTTCAATTGTTAACAGTGTAACTCATCAACGAACAAATTAATTAGTGGTTTCCCTCTCATCCATTACATATTCTTTATAATTTCTTGTGATAAATTTATTGAATTTATTTACTATTTCGGAGTTCCTTATTACAATAGAAGTTAGTTAATGCTAATTCTAATACGCAAATAGTCTTCAGATTTGTGAATCTAGTAAATATACGAGAACAAACTTTAAAATCAACAATGCTAATCGCTTCTAACGCGTTTGAGGTTTATTTTCTTAAAGCAAGAAATTTGGAAAATCTTTTTCATTTGAATTTCAATAAAAATAAAAGTCATTGTAACCATGTATGTAGTATTTATACGGAGTGTCATTATAAACACAAGCGCTGGAGAAAATGCTCATTTCCTTAAATATTTTACATAGACGTATACTTCCAGCCACAAAATTTCATTAACTAAGGTTGGAAATTGTATGATTGCACTTTGGCATCTGTGGATTTTGATAATAAAGAGTTTAAAAAATTTATATTTTATACATTTCTCATGATGTAGAAAAAGCAATTGGTAAAATGTTTTTCTTCATTAATCTATGCACACATACAAGGTTTCTACTTTTTATCTACACAATTTTCAGAGATATTTAAAGAAAACATCATTGACTTTAACCATTTTTTCATACCTCAAACTAGTGTTTCAACGAGTTTTTCGCACTTCGTTTTAAGCATAATTTACATGCTACAAAAACTGTTATCAAAAGGGCCAAGTTATACATTAATTGAAGTGTTTGCAAAACTTGTTCAGAATAAATATCCTCGATACATACGTTAAGTTCCATTTTTCTGACAATGCTTGCATACACGAGCAGCTGCATTTCGATTATTTATAGCATAAATCATCAGCTTTCCAAAACGTTCCTCATTATTGAAATACGTAATTTTTAAGGAAAGCCTAATATCACAAACACAACAGTGAGCTATGAAAATTTATTTTCTTGATAAGAATTGCACTACTTTTCTGAAGTACGTTAAATGTTCAATTATTTCAAGTTCCTTTTCCCTTTATTGAATTTAAGTTGCAATTGTTAACCAAACACGCTATTAGCAAATTTCTGGAAAGTCGTGATGATTGGATGATAGTCTAGTTGACAAATATTTGCATATGACAAATTTTTCTATACTGAATAAGTCTGCATTTCTGCAGAAATTGTTTTTCATCTAAATTTGTGGTAAGTTCCTCTAAATTTTTAAAAAAGCATATTTTTGAAAATCTTTGCATATCTTTGTGTATTCACTACCTAAGCATATCTTTGTATAAACATCGATGAATGTAAGAAGAATCATTTTTTTAATTGATAAATTTACATTACGAGAGACGTATAAATATTTTTTTTAACTTCTTATTATTAGCCTTCATAGAAACTACAGTAATTTCATGCAATTACCGATCTAATTTAAGGAAGCTTCATAACTGGAAGTATACATATAGGAACAATGTTTAGGAAAATAAAGTCTTTTTCCATCTTTATATGTGTGTATGTTACACATTTCCTAAATTGAATTCAACCAAATTTTCCGAACTTATTAATTAAAACAAAAGAAAGAGTTCTGCTAATTTTTAAAAGTATAAATATTAATTAAATATTCAATTAATTAAAAATTAACCAACATTTTACATTTTATCCAATTTTACATTTGCTCACAAAGGATATTATTCCAATAAAGTATTTTACACTATCTTAAAAAAATAACTTTTAAACTTTTTTCAATTTTATTTCTGTACAGTTTTTCCTTTAATTATTATTAGTTCCTTAAAATTTAACTTACACTATTCTGAAATAAAGAAATATATATGTACTTCTATGCTAGACAACCGTAAGAGTTTGTCACTGTTGTTTTAAATTTCTCTTTTATTTTAATACGTATTTTTTGAAATGTTTTTATTGGTCTTAAACCAAACCTTAAAGCAAGCTATTGCTCAAACTCAAAGGAAGGTAAGGAAAAAAAAAAAGCTTCTGAGAGCAGATGAAGAATCTGAATACACACAAAGAGCAGTTGTTAGAACACATCAGCAGAGTTATAAATGGAAGCTTTAAAAGCAGGGGATCAACAATTTGTATTAAAAATTACTTTTAAGTTACTAATTGATGAAAAATTAACTATTCAATTAACTGTTTCAAAATGTTCTTTAAAACCATTGCTATCCTTCAACATTTGTGAACAAAATGTTCAGAATTGATATAACACATGTTAATAACCTATGGAGAAAATTAGATATTGAGGTTTTTAAAAAAACGCCTGGTTCAAAGGTTGTTCTCATTTTAGTTTAGATGTGTTTCAGGTCAGAAATGGATTTTATATATACGAATGTAGTTCATGATGATACGAATGATAATAATACGAAATGAATAATGATACGATTGATCTTTTACGATTAAAACATTAAGCATGAAAGGCCAGCAGGAAAATTCTTTTGCGAATTAGGACCATTAAGAATTACTCTTTTACGATAACTGATGCATTTCACACAGGTGTATGCAACGAAGGAAAATAATTACGAAACCAATGCCATTCTTTTGTATTGAATTCGTTAAATTATATGTCAATTATAAAAAATAATTTAACAAATTAATTGTAAGAAATTCAATACACCAACAAAAAAAATCGAATTAAAAGGGGTTAAATAAGTTGTTACATTTATACATTTATTTGAACGTTACAACACATTCCAACTCAGTTAGATGAAGAAGAAGGTACTTGGGATGGAACTCACTATCCAAATTGCAGTAAAATCTAATTTCAGATCCACAATCTACAGATTTCAAAGGCAAAGTACTGACACAATTATAAAAATGATTGAATTCATTATAAGATGCGAAGATTTTACAGGAATATATAGCTTGAGTATCTGACTTATGAAATGCGTAGCAATTTAGAATTTATTGCAATAACAGTATAGCTGGAAACTGAAACCATATATAATAATTCCTGATTTCGTCTGATATTTATTTGTTAATAAAATTTCCTGAATATTTTATTCCTAAACTATGGAACCTTTCAGCTTAATAGAAATTTTACTATCTTTTCGTTTCTTATTTAGATGCCAAACGATAATAATTATTTTCTGAGTTAGGCGAAGAAAACCGCATGAATATGTTTTCCCTTGTTACTGTAGTAACTAGGTTCTTTAGTACCAGCTGTGAAATAAGTATAAAAAAAGAGAATCTAATCTTGAAAATTACCCTGGCACGATATCGTAAAGTTTCAAAGACCATCTTAAATACTGAATGATCTTAAGACTGTTTTTATTGCGCTCGAAACGGAAATAAAACTTTCTTTTGCCACAAATGAGCTGACGTTCAATATTAATTATTTGAGAGTAATTGCGTCATCTTTTTAAATTTCCGAAATTCAAGAACGTAAAAGAAATTATTTTTATTAATTTATTTTTAGATATTTGGGAGCGAATTGTAAAATGGGTTAAATTCATATTTATGGGATGCATCGCACTTTTAACTTAATTCAGAAATCCACTGAAATTCATCCTTGCTGAAGGAAAAAGGATGTCACTGCGAATGATGGCACGTCTTATGAATTCTGAGAGGAAAATATTATTTTCAGGATCAATTTTTTCTCACTTGCATGAAATTAAAGTTATATATTAAGCCACAAATAAGCATTTTTTTTTCAATTCACTTTTGATATATACCACAAAACAGTACACAGGTCATTATGAAATACATTTATAGTGTCCTGAACTGGCGATACACTTAAGGAAACAGAGCATTTTATTGCATGAAACAAACGTTTTTCATTGTAGTGAGAGTGGTTTCTTTTACCACTGGTAATCGTATTAATAGGGATGTGATGCATATTCATCCAAGTAATAATTTGTTGTTCATATTATTAGTTTAAGGGTTGAATGTCATTATTCTTCAAGATTTTCGCTCTTCAACAACATGAGGAAGCTTGATGTAGATGAGGAAGTATGTATATCTATAAAGCCTCTAAGCATCTGAACTTGTTCTTCGATCGAATCGGAACTCTGGAACTCGGATTCTTCGAAAACCGGGCACAGCCACTAGGTCAAAGAGGCCCTATTTTCAGGGAAAGGATAAGTGAGGGTAATTCCGTGGGAAAATAAAACAAAAATCTTGACATGAGGTTTTATAGATGATTCTTCAGAGAGTTTAAGAAGACTTTTTTCTATTTTCATAATTGTGAATGGTTCAAATATTTTCAGAATTGATTCACCAGGTGTAACATTTGGGTACTTATACATTTTATAATTGTTATTATTATTTAATAATGCTTTATCATTATTATTTTACATTTACTTTAAACCTCTACACGATTATCAATACCTTGAACAGTTGATGAATGATAGGACCAGATTACAAAACAACAAAGGATTACTGACAGAAAAGATCTGTTACTGGACAATTAGGAAAATCATTTCGTTAATGTGAAAAGTTAAAGAAATATTCATATAATAGGATATGAATATATAATGATTAAAAGATAAATTTAAGTTACCAGTCGAAGTTGTTTTCTTACTCATGAGCGAAATCTATTCAAAAGTTTTAATCTTTGCATAATTATATTTTATTAGTTGAGAATATCCGAATCTCTCATGCTTTTCCTTTTTCAGGTATGCAGTTCGATTTATCAATCCAGAATTATTCTTAATTAATTCATGAGTAATCTTTTTTTTTCATGATTTGTGAACTAGATGCAGTTAGTATTTCGAGTATTTTACAAAACCTCGATTCTAATATAAAAAGTGAAATAATTAATGCTTTTTATCCATAAAGGAAAAGAATCAATGAAAATGAAACATTTCCAATTCTCTGGATGCTCGAAATAAGCAGAAATACGTCTTCGTATCGCGGCAAGGTTAGCAACTTAATTAAGTTTCCTCCCTGATGCTTGAACTAGCTCATTAGCTATTTTACTTTTTATTAGAAAGACGGGTACCTTGCACATCCAGTTTGAATTAGATTTTGACTGGGAGTTTAATCTTAAATGGCCAGGCACTGAAGCATAAAACATTTTCTAGTAGACAGTATAGAAGATATATAAAAATTCGATTTCCACTATAACGAAATGCCCTGTAGGGATTTGACCTCTTTTACTACAATTAGACTTTGAGTCTATTTCACAAAATCAACATAACTGTTATCAATTAACTATTAGAATACAGAAGGGATGACAATTATTTGCATAAATATAGTATTTACTAGATATTTTACTAGGCTTCATGGACATTGAAAATTTTGAAATATAATATAAAGCATCCCATTACTCTCTGCATATCCACTCTAAATCAACGAATGTCTAATTACTCATACTTTAACGTTCATCATCTCATGTACCTGAGAGATAAATAGAATTGTATGCCCACAAACTTCGGATTTGCAATTCGCGAACTTACTTTCGACAATTTAAGAATCCCACTAAGTTTTGTTCAACTTGCAGGGACATAGTATTGTTTTTCAATTATTTTTAAAATTTATGCCCATTAAAAATTGATATGAATTTTTTTCGCAGTTGCAATTTCTTCATCTTTTAGTATATATGTTACCTTAAAGACTGAATTTAAAGAAGATCAACATTTATGTGGCATTTATTAACAAGTGAATTTCAACATTATAGTTCGGTGAATATCAAGTGGCGATTAAATGAATATAGACTGTCACCGGAGAATGTCGACAATTGTCAGACTTTGGCTTACCTTTGTATCATATATAATTTAATATCCTACTAACTGTTCTTTACATTATTTGCTACATCGTGATAAAAATTGTATGTTTCACGTATTTTGTGAAGTATTGGTTTCACTTTCAGAAAAAACATAAGAAATATTGAGTGTTCAATTTTATTCTTAATATTTCTATGTTTTCTTACTAATTATGAATATATATTTTATCCGAGATCAATAGTATCCTATCTCTTTCATTTTTTGTGCCTTTAATTTTTTATTTGATGAAACTAATATTATTAAGGAAAGAATGTACCTTGTCCTTATAATGGCTAATATTGTAAGAATATTATCTGCAATGGTGACTAGGAGTTGTATCGTGCTTGAAGAAATTGTTAAACTTTTTGTACTTGAAGAAAAAGTGTTGAAGAAGTTCTTGGCGAAAGGCAAAAAATTACGTATTTCCTGTTATCGTTTGTATTTCCTGTTAAAATATGTTAGCATTCTTTCATAAAACCCAGCTGACAATGGAAATTTATTAATTTTTAAAATAGGTGCTACGAAAGAAAGAGAATTATTTGTTCCACTGAACTGTTAGCAGAAAAGAAATGTGATGACCAGTTTTTACTTGATTGCTGAAAATATTATATCACAATGAAAATAATGATATATTAATTTTAAAATTCCTTTAGGTTACTCTTTTCAGATTTTTAAAGTATAAATGAATGTGCTAAATGAATTCTGAGGAGAAACTCTGACTTCTAGATTTATTATAGGAAACAATTAATTAAAAAGGTATTTACATATATAACTGGATATAACAATGTTCTGATACCAAAATGCGTTGTGAACCAAGAAAATAGGTACAGAAGATATATGTTGTTGAGGGTACAACAGCACAGATTACAAAGCACAATAATAATTATACAATTCCTAATCGTCATTGCAGATAATATATGTTATTGCGGGTACAGCGGATACAGAACATTATTTCAGATTCGGGTATTATGGCAAAAGTGATGTTTTTTGTTTTAATTGTAGTTGCCAAAAAATTTGAACTCGAGATTTAGACGAATCTGTAAGTTATAGATTTCCCTGAAATCGAAAAGCTCATTTTTAGCATTATATCTATCTGTCCATCCATAACAAAGATAAATCAAAAACTCTTTGGATGAATACAGTATTAACAACAAATTTGTAGATTTTTGAACAAATTCCGTGCAGAGGACGTCTACCTGTCCGGCTGTTCAAATATAAGATATCACGATAATTATAAATCGAAGACAGCTAGATGGGTAAAACATAGAAGACAGATTTAACATCTTTATTGTAGATATCTATAAAATGCTGAACCAAATCTAACAAGTGCTTTCAGAATCTTGTAAACGCCATTAATCAAAAAATGATGTAAATATATCAAATTTTGCATGTCATTTTATGACTACAAGTATAGTTCTGGGACAAGTTTGGGTTTCAATCGGATGGGAAAAATGCATCTAAAATACAAATTCAGTTTTTGGATACTGTTAACCGCGTGTGAGGGATTAATCGCTAAAAGTTCCCTAAAGAATTACATAACAGATTTAGCAAAAGATTTAGCTAAAGAATTACATAACAGATTTAGCAAAAATACTTAATTCACGTCAAACGTTAATATTTGGTAGCTATTGTACGCCAATGCCGTGCAAACCGTTCTCTGGGATAACGTCTTTGTTAGAGAATATACGAAAAAGTTTTGAGGAGACCACTCTTGCTGGTTTTCATTAATTAATTCTGTTGTTTCTAATGGCACTTGTTCATAGACAAACCCACTGACTTTAGAAGTCAAGCCAAGGGTGCGTCTCTTGTTTTTTCAGTAGCGCCATCTAGGGCCAAGAGTACGATTTATTTACACACACGTCACAGCCCTTTTTACAGGGTCATTCATGCAATTCATTCACAGATCGTACCTGAATCAGAGAACGATCACCCCTGATCCAGTACCACCAGTGCTATTACTCTCGACATGGAGGAATTTGTGACCACGACATATTTATACGTGCACCAGTCACCACACACACACACACACACGGAGAGTCTTCGATCGGCGGGGTTCAAACTCGCGACCCAAGGGACGCGAATCCAACGCCCTACCAACCAGGCTATACTGGCTGTTTAAATAATTCTTTTTGTATTAAAGCGCATTGCAAATTTAGTATGTGAAAAAGGACACCACTAAACAAAAATACGTTTGTACTAGACAGATGAACGGGCATGAAAATGATATTCGAGGTAACCATAAATATTATCTGCCATTCATTCAAATTTTGGGTTAATTTAAAAAAGTTCTAGTTCGAAAATAGTTCATTGATGCGTGGCGCTCACCCAAACGTTCATGTTTTGTAAGTAGACATCAAAACTCAATTTCGTGTGTCCAAAGCTGAATGTAATTTAACGCACTGCTTATTAAGCGTTAGGGTGAGATAATCTGGTGATAAGTAGGATTTCTTTTGTGGTTGAGGACATAGAGAATCGTTAAGTCTTTGACATAATGAAATTAGCATTTTGATGAGTAAACTTACAGGGAAATAACGATCCAGAATAGAATTTTGATTACAGAATTTTTGATATTTTAATCTGTATTTGATATTTTAATCTGTATCTAAAAGACGAAAATCTTTTTGAAAGCTTAAATATTTCAAGCGCGTTTTTCATTTTTATATGAATGAAAAAAATTATAAATGTGAAAAATAAAATATTTCATTTAAGTAGGGAGTTTAATAGAGTAAGTACTATTTAGGAGATTAGTTAATGATGAACAAGCAAACCAAGTCATAAATTGTGGAGTAATTCCTGTATGAAACAGCCGAGAATTTTGCAAATAATCTTAAGAGAGAATACACTTTCACTGATGACACCTAAACATAGGAAAATAACTAGTTTCACAAATTATATTATGTGTTGTTAAACCAGCTGGAATGATCTCTTCAAAGCTTTCTCGATACTCCCTAATACAGGTGTTTTCCCCCATACCCCCCAAAAAATTTGTGAACCTTGGATTTGCATACTTGTGGCACGGCAATGGCATACAATAGTAATAAAATATTAATTTTTGGCTGAAATTAGAATTTTTACTGAATTTATTGTGTAATCCTCGGGGTGTCTTTTTAGATTAATTCCTGGCTTATGGTTAGCAGTATCCGAAAATCAAATTTGTCTTTTAGATGCCTTGCCAATTTGTCTTTTGAAACCAAAATTTGATACA
The DNA here is from genome assembly GCA_026543865.1 of Argiope aurantia. NCBI lineage: Eukaryota > Metazoa > Arthropoda > Arachnida > Araneae > Araneidae > Argiope > Argiope aurantia. The sequence continues at coordinate 2,607,142 of JAPMOR010065988.1, forward strand.
GAATATAATTTTTGGCAAAAAAAAAATCACATGTCAGACTTGATATATTTAAGTTATTGCATTTTTGAGATATCGTGATTACATGCTTCTGAAATTATAGACCAACAGATGGTCAACCTCTTGTTGGATGTGGACCAAAATTTGATTCTTGTATTTACTACAGATGTTAAATCTGTGTTCTGAATTTTAACAATCTTGCTCTCTTCGTTTTATACTTTTCTTATTAACTTAGATTAAAACAGTGGGAGAGATAGACATAACACCAAAAATCTGTTTTTCGAACTCAGGGTGCTCTAAAACGTGAATATACGTCAAAATCTCGAGTTCGAATTTTTTGACGATTATAATAATTTCTCTACACTTCGTATATGAGGAAGTAAAAAAAGTAATCACATATATCTTCTGTAAAAAGTGTATGTTTTTTAAAGAATTAATTTGCTTGATCTACTGTTGTTAAAATAAAAATTATTGCTGATAACCAGATTGTCAACGTGAGCTGAAGTGAAATCGAGAATAGGAAGCCACCAGTTTAGTTTCATTGCTTGTTTCACTAATTTTTGAAATATTTATAGCAAATCTTTATATTTATACCAAAAAGTTTCTTGCAGACTTCACAAGAGAAAGTTTAATATTTTCTAAAACAGAATTGACACATTAACCATTGGTCCTACTTCTATTAGAGTCACCTAATGCTTTTAAAAATCTGTCCTTGTTTATTCAAGTTGAAATGAAATTAATTGGAATATTGGAAGAATTTAATTGACTTTAACATTGTTGACTTATAAGATAATTTCATGTTACATTCTAATTTGTAGCCCCTAGAAGGTTAATTTATGACAGATCTCGTAATTTTAAACTGTTTTCAAGAGAGGAAAGCGACATCTGAAGAGTTAATTCTCTCACAATACAAGCTGCTTTTTGAATAATAATATTAATTTTTATTTTTTAATTTATGTTACTTATAACTTTATACTATTTATATTTGATTTCTGTTTAAAATTTTATTCTTTTATGAGAAGAAAGTATAGCATAAGGTTATTTGATTAGCGTTTTGCTATTTCTGCTTATTTATATCCTTTAGGACCAGAGTGCGGAAAACGAAGCACAGTCACGGGACCGAATGCTCCGAAATTGAGTCACCACGGACCGAAATTTTCACGGTTAAACCTAATTGCACAAAAGAAAAAAAATGATATAAAATCAGTATTTTAATATAATGACTTCGCTTAAGTAACGTATATAATATATTACTTATTAATATATATTAAAATAAAGAGTATAACATTAATAGAAATGAATGAAACAAACAAAATTCTCCTCTTTTAACTATGCTCTCGAAAACAAAGTTATAAATACTATCCATACGAAATTTAAAGAAAAGAAAATCAAGCAATAATAATTTGTAGATAATTAAATTCCAATTTAAAGATTCCCAGTCTCACCAGTTCTCAATGAATGTTCATCTTCGGTTGTATTTTATTTCAAAAGAGCAACCAACTGCAGGCTCAGATAAAGTATTTAATGGATATTATAATTATATTCTTTTATGTCTGAGGAAGATGAAACATATTACACTCATGCCCCTAAATTAAGGATAATTCAGAATCACTCAGAAATCTAACTCTAAAATTCATATATCACCCATAAAATAACTACACACATCTTCAAAAATCATATGTTAATTGAAGGAAGCCACCAGATGACACCGATAATACGTCACAATGACAAGAGTGTAAGAGAGTGATGTGTAAGGAATACAGGCAAAGAAGTAAAATTGTTCACAAGTGCTTTATAAGTCTTTCAGTGCAATAACCGCATAGTTATGACATGAAGGACGCATTTGGATGATTTTTTACGTAGTATCCGAGGAACTTGGAATCTCCCAGAGTGTCATCTGCAGGCTTTGGCAACGATTCCAAGATGATGGTAGTGTGAGTAGACATTATAGCACAGGTCGCCCCCCGAGTTACAACGCCGAATGAGGATCAGTATTTGGCAGTTACTGCCAAAAGAAATAGATGGAACACAGCATCAGACCAGTCTCTTTAGCTCTCTTCAGCCACTGGTACGACAGTTTCAAGGCAGACCGTGTACAGACACCTAGGGCAGATTGGTCTATATGCTCGTATCCCTGTCAGACGTGTTCCACTTACTGCAACTCACTGCGGCCTGCGGTTAGCCTGGAGTAGAGAGCATGCGTTGTGGACACTCAACAGTAGGCTTGTGTGATGTTTTCTGACGAGTCCAGGTTTAGCTTGTAGTCTTATTCTCGCCGGACATTCATATGGAGAGAGCCAGATACCCGTTACTACCAAGAGAACATCTCTGAACGACACCGTTACGATGATGCAGGATTGCTCGTTTGGGGAGGAATTATTCTGTGTTTCAGAACTGACCTGCATGTTCAAATTGGACACATGACAGGCCAAATCTATCGGGACGTCATTTTGGAACAACATGTACGTTTGTTTCGGGGCGTCATGGGCGCAGAATTGGTGTTTATCGATGATGACAAATCCCGTCCTCACCGTGTAAACATTGTAAATGAATGCCTTCTAATAGAGGATATCACCCGTATGGACTGGCCAGCATTCTCACCGGATTGAATACAGTAGAGCATGTGTAGGACTTTCTTGGCCGACGAGTTGCACCCCGTCAACCACCTACTGCATGTTCTACCGGAACTTCGGAGAGCATTGCTTGATGAGTGGTGTAATATTCTCCAAGATCACATCGATAATTTGATACTCAGCATGGAGTATCTCCGTACTCTTGTACGGAGTGTATTGCATCGTCTGGGAGACATACTATGTATAAACCATCATACCAACCATGTAATATCGGTTGTGTAAATAAAGATTTCTTTTTGTAATTTGTTCCAGGGAGAAAAAACCCCGCAAATTTTAAAAATGATATCAAACATATAGCATCTTTTTTGCTCTTTACCTTTTGTTTGATAAATAGGCTTTACAAATAAGTTTACATTTGTTTTGTTTCTGACTCTTTCTTTTCCTGAACTTGCATCATTCTTAATTTAGGGACATGAGTGTATTTGCTGGTATTATTAAATTTCCTATCATTTCATTTATCTCAGAATGTAATACTGTCTCTTATCTATGGCTAACAAATTGTAGCTTATTATAATTCCAAGAATTTTACTAAACATATCTAGAAACATTTCACTCCAGCTCTCTGCAACAGTCTGCTGAACGCACGTTACCATATTTTCCTAACTATAAAACCAAAGCAATCAAGAAGAACGCCAAAGTCCCTTAAAATCACACATACACTTTTAAAGAACCGTTTGTACCAATAAATCTATCAAATTTAAACGTGCAAAACAGAAACTAATGCCCATACACGAAGGACAAATATCATACGATTCGATTATTAAATGTTTCATTTTTTTCGTCATGGTGACTAAAATAAATCTGATTCAAAGCATACAAAATACTGTATTGTAAACCCTAAACTGTAAAGACAAATATGCCCCACATAAACCAATAAGAATTCCATCTTTTTCTCACTCCGTCAAAAAATAAGCAAAAGCCTACAGTGAAGTAAATCAATGCTCTTTAAATGCCCAATCCTATGCAAAGAGCAGAACACGTGCACGTATTTACATGTTTAAATACTCCGAATCAAATAAAAAAAAATACAAACTTGGACCCTAAAACGCATATTGACATTATTCGAACTTATAACGGACTTCAATCGTCATCTAATTTCGTTTAAAAATGAAATAAAACGTTTCAAATTGAAATCAAGTCCGTGTGATTATGAGTCGTCTCGTATATCGTGGACCGTGAAGGGAGAATTGCATCATCACGGTCTTATTACCACCCTAAACTATGTTTTTAAATTGTTTCTTTTTTCTATTTGCTATATTTCATTTTTCTATTTCTTCTTGTATTATTTTCTTTTATTATTATCAATTGTTTTAAGACGATTGTTAATTTCCCTCATTTTAATAAATATTTTTCTGCTATATAATTTTACGTCATAATTAAAATTAAAATCTAAGGCAGTGTGAAAATCAACGAAAAAAATTACAGAACAAAAGAAGTGATTTTACAAAATGGATATTTTTTAACTTTCAAGTTTCATAAAAAACATTTTCTTTGGATAGGAGTTTCTGTATTTAACGCTTGAAAATATCAAAATTACGAAATTGATTAACAAAAATAATATGCTACTAATGGAAAGGCAATTTTGCACAGATTTTAAAAGATTTTTATTGAAGCCAATTTAGAACATTGGATTGCGTAACATGTGGAGATAACAAGTTTTGACAGCACATTTTAATTTGTTTTTTTGATGTAGAAGTACAGATAAGGAAGGTCAAGAGGAAAAGATTTCATTTTTTTTTCACTCATCATTTTAATCTTATATATTTTTACATTCTAACGTATCGCATATTTATTTCGTGGATAACTTTTCCTTTTAGAAGCTACTGATGTTTAGCGTTAATTATTCTTTTAGAAAAGAATCCAAGCTTATACAAGTTATAAGAAACCTTCAAAAGTTTAATGTTCAAATAAATTCATTTATCCCCAAGTGATTTTAAGTTTTTCATTTGACAAATTGACAACTTTGAAAAACAACTGATGTATCTTTATTGTTAAAATTAAATATTTCATAGAGACTGTAAAGACAACAGTAAAAAGGTGTTACAAAATATAGACATGTATAAAATGTTTCTTTGAAATTTGGAAAAAATTCTATCTTTGATAATTGTCACCTTACAGAAGTAGACAACTGGAGTGCCTTAACTTATCTCTACGAATTTGCAGTGTTTTCTTTTTATCTTTCTATTATTAGTCTTCGACTTTCTTATTCATGCTACACATATTTCGCTTAAAGATGAAGATTTTAAGTACAGAATAAAATTATACAATTGTGATAAGAAGTGATAAGAAGAGTTTTAGCAAACGTACTCCTTTTAATCTATTTAGCACAATCAAAAGATATTTCATTGCCCGTAAAGAACATTCAAAGGCAAAAATAATTCAGCTTTTTAATTGTTGTTAAAAAGATTTCGTTTCTAATTTGAAAACAAACTTGCTTCAGTTTTCTGTGTGATGATATTTTAGATAGTTTCCACTCAAAACTGTCATCTTTAATTTGTTTTAATGCCTGTAAATTGTTGAAAAAAAGTATTTTTATCATTTTCAAGATAATAATAACTGTTTTATATGCACAAAGAATGCTTTTATTATTGACTCGATTTATTTATTAAATAAGCTACCTACATTTCCTCGAACGTGAGCGTACAGATAATGGTGTATTTCTGACTAAGTAAATGGGTAGAGAGAGGGGCCTCAGGCAAGTCAATTAAAAAAAGGTAATAAACAATTTGCTAAATACGTAAATTTGTAAAAAAAGGCAAATGTTTCGAATAAAAATAATATTTGGATAATATGAACGATGAGTTGGGATAAATGAATAAATAAAAAAATTTACATTATCCCAAAGTTATTGGAATAAAACATTAACCAAAAAGATCATTAACACATTAATTAAGTTAAAAAATGTATTGATATATGAGTCAAAATTGGACAGTTTTTTAACGAGGAGCCTTATAATGTGAGCACTGCCTAGGATATAACGCTACTTGCAGGGTGATCATAAAATCCTGGTATAAACTTTAAGGGTATGTCAGGTATGCAGAAATAAGTAATTTTTTTACTATAAAACATGGAGTACCAAACCTAAATTGCAGGGGAAACTTCAGGGGATTTTTTTCCCAGTGAATTAAGTAAAAGATATATAAAAAAGATGATAACACAGGTGAATCTAAATTGTAAGATAACCTTTTAAGAGTGGCGCAGGTTATCACAACAAGCATTTTTTTGTATAGGTATTAAGGGAGGGTTTATTTTAGCTACATTAACTTCCCGTTTAAAAACAACACTAGATATATTTAAGGAAGGACTTCCTAATTTTGAACCGTGGTCAGATGACGAGAGCGACACTGAATTGGTACTCCTCCATTGGTATTCTAAACTTCCCCACCACAGTAGGCCCCGATGGGTTTGACGTGCACTAGATCCGATTGCATGGCGTTTCTTTGGTAGAATCGGATTTAAAATCTCCGGTCCTGAAAACGAGATTTTACCAACAGGTCAATGTGGCCTGTATTATAAGAGGAAGTGACTTGTTGAAGTCCGAAAGCAGTTTATCGTTAATCGTTTTTCGAATACACATGAAAGCAATAACTGAAAAACTTAAGAAGCTAAGAAATGAAATTTGGTATGCATTCAAAGTTGTAGATTTGAATCAAATTTTGCTTCCATTCGGTTAACGCAATTGCATCTAAAATGCACTGTATTCTTCATGGAATATAGTTAAACACAAAATGAGAGAAATATATTAAAAAGTCGTGAGTCGAACATTACCAATGATTCTATTATCATTTCACAAAATTTAGTGATTGCCATATGTATTTCGTACTTGGATTATAAAAAGCAAAACGTTTTCCTTCTTTAGATTCCATTATTTCCCATTTACACATCAAATGCAATAGTATCAAATAAGTCATTATTGATTGAAATAAAGATTTAACGTGCTCTTTCACAAGATGAGGTAGGTCACCAAAGGGTTTTTGCGGATTATTTGTGGATTTTAAAAAAAAATCAATTTTTACTTTAAATATTACTTTAGCATCAGTAGCTGAATATTTTTTTTAAAAAAATTGCATTTAAATAATTTTTGAAGGCTTTAAGAATAAATCAAATTGCTAAATAAAATTCCACGCCCATTTTCTGACAGCTAAAAAAGGATTTTTTTTATGGCTCATTATTAAAATTTTTTTGCATTTACATTATATAATGGTATTTAAATTCGAAAATGATTTGTTGTAATCAGATTTTTATTTATTTTTTATATTAATAGGCAAGCATTTTTGTGGTTTACAGTTAAACGAATGAGATAAATTTCAAAATTTTTACCATATTTAAAATTATATATTAAACTGAGTCATACATCAGAAATGTGAAAACACATGCAAAAGGCTTAAATATATAAAGAAGATTATACTTCTAGTATTTTATTGGTTAAATTCAAACTTATTGTATTTATTTATTAAAAAGGCTGATTTCGCAAAATAAAAGGAATAAAGATTATCCAAATTTCAAAATGCTCCTTTTAAATTTTAAGTAAGTACATACAAACTTACGAAGAAGAGATTTTGACACACATTTAAAAGTTATTTTAATATTAAGGTGTATATATATATGTATATTTTCTGATCAAATATTAAATATATTTTTTCCCATAATCAATTAGTTTCGTGTTATTATATGTGTTCATTTTGTTGTTCGCTTCTGAAACACAAAATATCACCCCAATATTTGTTTGAAAAGAGGTAGAATCATTAATGATATATTTGAATGATTTCCGAGTTATTTTAGACTACCTTTATCACAAAACTTATTCATTGTTATTAAATATTATTTTTATATCCATATTTTAAAAATATATAAACATATTATAAGGAAATTTTGCATGCTATTTTTTATGATGTTCTTCCTAATGACTGAACATTTTAAAAATGGTAAATTGAAAATTAAAAAAAAAACTACTTTGAAGAACCTTCTCGCTTTAAAAAAGCAAAGCAAATATGTGGAACTAAAAATTGTTGAAATTTTTTCTGCTATGCGATTCTCCTACTCAATCCTCCTATTATTGAAAAGAAGAATTGTCACCCCATAATTCAACAATCCATAACTATCATTCTTTTATTGGAAAAATAAAGTAGAAATATATTTATTTTCTTTCCTGCTTAAAATGAAAAGAAAATTAATAACTTTCCTATATTCTACCCGAATAAAAAAAAATGGAGCCAATTTAATCTTATATGAAAATTGGCAATTTCATTAAATTTTGGTGTCTATTGTGGTGGCTATAGAAGAAGGTTAAAGGACATAAGCTCATAATATAACTTTTGTTGAGTCCATTATTTAATATTTTTTAGAGTTAATAGAAGAAGTTCCTTTGCTTCTTTGATATAGATTATAACGCAAGTTAATTTACGAGAATGTTGAGAATCATTAAAAATGTCATGAATAATTTAAAATAAAGAGCTTCATTATCTTCCTGAATCGAGCATTCACATATTTCTTTCCTTCTAAAAATCGGCTACATAGTTTTAAAAAAATGAATAAATGAACTTTCTATAAATTCCGGACGTATTATTATCAAATAATGAAATGCCTAAAATATTCATATAAAAATTTAAATCCCATAAAGGTATTGGATCATAAATTCTTGTCAAAATCATGCTCTTTTCGTTTGAATATGAAGACCTTAAAATCTCACTAATGGAGCACAGCCAGTTTCTTGAATATCAGGAAGTTGAACGAAAACTTCCCCGAGGAAATGTTTCACCGTAGATGAATCGTTCTTCTTGAATCGCCATCATGACCTCATGACCCATATTTACATGGCTTTTCACACTGCTGTTACATCGTCTCCCAGTTCTGACTATTTCGTCCACTTTCTTACGTCGTAGTTCGACATTGCTCTCCTTACTGTTGTTATATGGGACTTAACTTTATGTATTATATATCAATCACAAACTTCATAGCAAAAGAAATATTAGCAGAGAAGAGGAAAAATATAGATTAATAAAATGCATTCGTAAAATGTTTTTATTTAGTTTTTATGTTCGAGATTGTATTGATATAAAAAATAGATTGATTAGCTCAGATAAAGGTGAAGGATTGTTTAATTCTCCAAGCGTGTGCTATTTTTAATTGCTATTTATAAGCAATTTCTTAATAGCACAATATTTTGTAATTCAGTATTATAATAGTAAAAATTCTGCAAGTGCAGAATATTCTGTCTTTTAAAGATAAAATGGAAGTAAATTTTATTTTATCTGTTAAAGAACAACTGATAAACAAAAAAACCCTCGAAAGAAACTTTAAGGGCTCTAAAATCATTTGTGAACCGCTATTAAAACGAAACACTAGACCCAATTATTAAAAGCCAGAGAATCATTAACTTCATTAAAAATATTCCATAAAAGTAACTCCCACTCTGCTCTAGAAATTTTCACACCACGCCAACGTGAGGACATTTTACTCAAGACGTATTTAGCGTATACTAGACATAAATGCAAGGACATCTTGGTTGGGATTGAATGTCAAATCCTATCGACCGAGACAATATGCTGTTGCATATCACTGTCATGAGCTCTACAAGTAATTTCATATCTATATAAGATATAGACATCATTTTGCTAATTTGGTATAAACAAGATATATATAAGAAAAATATGCAAGAAAAGTTTCGAGGAGAAATGAGTAATTTAATTCATTAAATTGATGCTCTGTAAAAATCGGCTATTATTATCTGATTGATTGCTTTTATCAAATAAAGTCTCATTTTGGATCTTCACATGGATTATATTAAAGGTCGAACAAATATTTTTAAACAATGATTAAATAACAAGAATAAAGTCCAAGCCCAGTCTGTAATCTCTTAACTTTCGAGCCACACCAACGATAGAACATTAGATTTAATATGCATGGAAATCATAGGTTAGAACATAAAGCGGTGATCCTCCTTTCCCGAAATTGAGATTCTGCTGCCATGAAAGAGGACACTACGCAGTAATTGAGAAATTGTAGTTTATTATTTATCTTGCATAAAAGAAAAAGCTAAAGATTCGAATTGATACCTTTAGATAGGAATTATCCTAAGTGAGCGATTGAATGTCGTGAAACAATCAATTTCCAAATCATCAGTCAGTTCATTTTTGACTGGGTTCGAATATAGGATGTAATCTTTATTTTGTGGAAAACACGAGAACTTAATGAAATAATTTTAAACGTTCCTACTCTCCCTTTCAGCTAAGAATGCATACCTACGTATAAACTAAACGCCTATACCATACAGTTATATTTTACTATTAATAAAAGAAGGGACTTTCCAAAAAAACTATCAAATTTTTAATTTAAAGTGATTTTTAAATTATGCTAAAATCTACAAAATACTATTTCTAATTTTCGTCAGAATATTAATCAAGATTGATTTGTTAAACCTTAGAATAAAAAGTTCATAAAATAAACAAAATTATTACGTGAAATGAATTAAAGTGGGAAAAAATTAATGAAACGATAAGAATTAAAAAAAGAAGAAAAAAAATATTAAGTGAGAAGAACTACGCTGTACAAAGCCATTAAAAATTGAACAAAAGGAAATCAAAATATGATTTTTGAATAGATAAAATGAATTATCTTTGGAGCACAAGATTTGTGATATGCAAAACTAGAGATAATTATTTATTTTAATTATTATGCTCTCAGATTTTATATTCGTTTGAGCTAAATGTAATAAAATGGCGAGATGATTTTCATGTGAATTTTCGAGAGGAAATAAATTATCGATCGCTTTTCTCCAGGGCTTCATAGGGAAAACAGCTTCGCAGATTCGTAGGCCTCTTACATCATGCTCAGTAGCGCTGCGCAGAAGTTACCTGGGGGATCTCGGCGATAGCGAGCAGCTCTCACTCACCTTTATAATGTCGCATCAGCGACTACCAGTCAGTCGTGAGCGTCCCAATTCGCTTGTTTAAATTTGTCATTCTTTTATTTCTCATTGTTTTGACAAGGAAAAAGTGAATTTTAATGTGAGTATACATTGCTATTTCTATGTTCTAGCTGCTTATTATTCTGAATATTGACTTGTTTTTATAGAAATTATTTTAAGGATCCTGTTTACTGCCGGTATGTCTGTTGTTTACCTTTTGTTTTTCATCTGGATAACTTTTGTTTAGCCAAGTTTATTAATTTCGCTGTTTCGATACAATTTCTCTATGAATTACTTCAGAACGTATAAGCTTCTGTAGATTTAAAATAAAACCCGAAATTTCATTTAATTAAAAGTTGCTGAACTCCTTCCTACCTTGATCATCATAAAAAAAAAAAAAAAAAAAAAAAAAACCCCCCAAAGGGCTACTTACTTCCTTTTAAAAAAGTGTTACATCAGAAGTTTTACTGTTTTTTTTTTTTTTTTTTTTCTTGCCGAGCTCATTATTGTTTCTTATTATTGAATTCAATAAGCGATCTGAAAACTAACACTACTCCTTCGTGTATGATTTTTACTATATGTATCGGACTGATGGGGCTTGTGTGGGGAAACGTTTGATGGGTTGTGTGAGCCAGGTGGTGGTGAGAGTTTCAATCCTCTTTGATGTTATCGGGGTTGTTTATACTTCTTAAATCGAGAGGTGGGAATAAGAGCCAGTCCTTGATTAATGGCGGCAATTACTAGTTCTATATGCTCGCGTAAAATGGCTGGCTACGGATGCTCGCTTGGTATCGAAAATCCCTGTTCTGGAATTCTTCAGTACGGCTAAATAACGAGTCGTATGTTGAAAAATGTCTGCATCATTCATGGAACTTTACACTAAGATCGGGACTATAACTTTGTCCCCTTTCAATTCGTTGGGGGGGGGCATTCCCTCCCTATTTTGAACAATGCGATGCTATCATTGCGGTGAAGAAGTCTGTTGTTCAATCCGGGTGCATAATTTTATTTTCTTTTTCAGCATGAAGACTTGGATTAGAGCAATACTCCTCTTCATAGCTCTCTTCTACTTGTTTTTTATGCATTCCCCATTTCTTCTGGATGTGCGGGTCAATCCTTACAGGTAACTTCTTTTTCTAACCGCCTAAAAATGTAATAAATTTGTTTAGCCGTATCTTTTACTCTCCGCATTTTTCCACTTAAAAGCAATCCCCATTTTAGTTTTTCTTTTTTCTTTAAACTAAAATCGAGAATTTCCATCCTCTGCTCTTTACAATGTGTTTTCTATAACCATCTTCAGTTTGGTTTAAACAATGACATTCCAATACGATCAAAACAGAAGGCCTATTAATACTTTCAACTATACTGGTTAAAGAGCTGACTGTACCAACTAGCTACAATGGAAGTAGCAAGGCTTCTACAAGTGGGTCCATAGTCTAGAAGTGGATGACAGTTCAGGCATATTGGAATTTTTCTTAATAGTACACACGAATTTTGTTCCAATAAAGGAAAATGTCGTATAGAATACAGTTTACCATCCCTTTTTCTATTGTCGCTTGTAAACGGATTTAATTTGTTTTCTACAGAGCTCCTTCTGAAACACTAGTCCTTTTCCTGAGATGCAGTTACGGGTGGTAATTTAAATACCCTTTAAAATGCTGGATTTCTCGAGATGTATATGGGGCTGAAGTCTTATACTTGCCGATTACATATACTCTCCTAAAATTCAGTGTTTTGAAAATCCAAGTGTGGCGCAGGTTAGCTAAAGGTGGCTTTTTCCATAAAAAGCGAGCTTTTCTCCTCGGAGGAAAAATTAATGTTCAATTGGAATGAATTATCACTATTTCATTGCATGTTTAAAGCATCAAGAATGTCGAGGTGAAGTTACTATTAGTTTTTCAGTACGAGATTCAAAACTCATTTTTCGATCGAACTTGTGTTTCCGTGTTTTAGAAGAATCGACTCGTTAAATTTAAAACTTTTCCTAAACGAAAATATTATCGAGGTGAATCTAAACTTCCAAATTTTATAGGATCTACTATTTGTGTAAAGTTGACAGCTTCAAATGTTAACGAGTGCATTAAAGTCGAATTATTTGAATACAAACGCAACAATACATCCACACGCCTGCTCTAGCTGGTGGATGTTAAAGTCCAGGCGATTCCGACTGAAACTTTCAATTTGACTAATGTTTGAATTTCTGTAGATATTTCAATTTTTTTCGGTTACGAGTTTCCAGTTGCCTTAATGGTTCGATTCCCCTTTCCTCCCTTCAGTTGCGTTTTAAGCGCCAGTTGACACTATCGAAATTTTCAAATCCTCGGTTTAAATTTTCTCCCAGTATTCAAAGCTTAAATTAAAGGTGTCTATTTACTTCTAACTTTACATCCCCCAAAGCTATTAAATTGGGCGTTTAATTGGATGGTACATTTTCTAAAAGTGTCTGCAGTTGTTAATTTTGCGTATGCGATACCAGATCTCTTTTTCAATTGAAGCACGCGACTTCTTTGTCTGAACTTTATCCGATGAAACAGATACTCCATCGCTAACAATCTATCCAGCCTATTCTTCTGCTTTATCCCTGCAACTATGAACATATGAAGTCAAGCTCGACGTAGCATCTTTTATATAAAATGAAATGAGTGCTGTAATCTCCTAAAATGCATGTAGTTTTACACTTCAAGAATTTTCTCACTTTAAAAAAAAGTCGGGAAATGTGTTCCTTATTTCTGTTTGTTTTAAATTGAGTTCCAATTCGTTGTATTGCTGTCAAAATATTGCGTCAACGGAATTTATGCCCGACTTCTTATTAGTTGCATTGAAGCATCTACATCGTTATCACTGATTTTAGAATATCTTCGTACATCAAAATTCCGTTCAAATGGTTCGGCGTTTTCCAACTTTTTCTTTGCCGCAATTGATGCTATACTCATTCAGCTTAAGACTACTTAATTGCCTTGTATGTAAAATGCTAATCAAATTGGTTCGGAAAATATTTAGGAATCTTGGGTTTCATTGTAGCTCTAATACTCGATCTTCCTTGTTACCCGCCCTTTCTGAAATTATACGTGTGGATGAAATTGGAGACAATGTCTTTATCAACACTCTGGACACCATTCAGTACGCCCCTAAAGTTATTTGCGAAGAGAGTGATCACCTATGGAGTCTACCATAAGTCGTACAGTTTTGGTGTTCTCGGATTTCTACATATCAGTACAGCAATATGTGACTTTTGTTTACTAAATTTATTCTGTGTTCTCCATATTACTGTTGTATTTCAATATCTATATAGCTTTGAAGTCTCGACTTGTTTACGAAACTTCATTTTTGACTTTTTAACGAGAGTTTGCAGTACATTAGACCTCCTGCAATGGCCTATATAACATTTAGTCCAAACCAAGATTTCTGAATGTGATGATACAGATACATCCTGCAAGAATACATTTTGTCAAAGGTAGAATCTAAATGCAAGAAAATCGAAGCAATCTGATTTACTTCTCTTTTCTAGTAATCCGTTCCGGAACTTCACTGGACCTCTCGCAGTGAATAATGAACTCGGCAAAGCCGAAAAGCTGTTTGAAGACGTACTTTCAGGTCCGGAATCTATAGTGTTTCATGAAGGTATGAACTTGAATACTTTTTGTATTGGATTTAGTCTTAGTGCGGCTACATGAATAAATGTCGTGTAGTATGATGTATTAAAATCTTTCCAAATATCGTACGATTCATTATTTTAGGTTTCCTATACACTGGACTAGAGGATGGACGGATTGTGAAAATCAAAGATGAAAAAATTACTACTGTTGCTCGCACGGGAACAGCCTGTGGTATGTGGTTCTTTTCTAATACTTTAAATATGCTAGATGTAAGACTTGGTCGAATCGTGAAATTGAAGACTCTGGCAATTCAGTTAACTCTGAAGATTTTCAACCCTATCGCTTTAGCTGGAATTGGGATGTCCATTTTAAGCATTGACGACATACGGATCTTTTAGTGCCTCAACAGACCTCAATTTATTGAAAATAAGCATTGTATTCCGCGTACCTCGTGCTTGGGTAGGTTGAAATGTAAATCCTGTTTGGTGAAGCTTTAAATGACATTTTCTTTTGTGGGAAGAATGCTGTTTTTGAACATGCCCAAAACGTATCGATATTTCCTGTTGATTCTGAATTACTTCTTATTCATCGGTTCTCGAGAGCTATGGAGAAACTTTGTTGGACTTTTTCAGCCACGTACGATAGCTGCTTTTTTTCACAATCAAAAAAGGAGGGGGGGGGGTCTCGCAGAATACTTTTAAATTGCATCTCTCCTCCGCACTTGAGGGGAAAACTACTAAAATTTCATCCCTTAAGTGAACCTGTTTTAAATGTTTGACCTTTAAGAGCGCAATCGTCGTGGGTAAACTTCCCACCTTTAAGGAGAGTTTAACTATTCAATGACATCTTTGCTGTTGTAACGTAATCTAATTCGTGGAGGAAGGGATTCATTAAAATAGCTATTGAACAATATGATCCATAGACTTTCTTGTGTTTTTATTATATCGTTTTAACTATTTCTTTATCGCTGTTCTCCGTAGAGCACAAAATATTATAATGGCAAGGATCTCGGAATTGGGGAAAGGTGATATCTGCCATTTGAAACGTTTGACTATAGCTTTCGGTTGCATTACAGGGGCGAACTAGAAGCATGACTCAAGCTAGACAATTCTTGACACGAAGTGTGCATATAAGTTTTCTTCTCTATTTTCAGAAATACCATATGAAGAACGCCAGTGTGGAAGGCCACTAGGCATGAGGAAAGGAAAAGATGGTCTCCTGTACTTCTGCGATGCCTATTATGGGATATTTACAATGAACTTCACAACAAGTAAGCATTTTTGGTCTTCACTCGTTTGGGTCAAAACTTCACAGCAGTTCTCAATATTGTATTTTCGTATGTTTCATCGTAAAATTAACTAATGATGCGTGGAAGGAAATTGTCTACTCGGAGCAAATCATGGATTTAATTTCGATGCCTACTCTCGATATCGGATGTAGTATTGAACTTTGTATAATGCGCATTTTGCAAAGCAAAATTGTTTCCGTTTCGGGTACAGACATCTATTCACTAGAAGCTTGGATTTCAACCATTCAAATTGCAAGTTTAACATATGCATTCATTGTCCGACGACATGAGCGAGACTTGGCAAATTGTAACGAATGGTAACGTATAAATGTGGAAAAGAGTTTCAGAGAGTTTTTCGCTGATTGTAACGCGATTTCTAAGCATAATCTTATCTCCAATGCTTAAATCGCATTCAAATTGTTAGATCTGAATTATAATGCTGTATAAATAGTTCAGTTTACAAATCGTAATGCTTTTCTAAAGGGCTACTAGAAAATGAGTCTTAATATCGAATGATGAAGCTGCTAGGAGACACTTGTTCAACTTCTGCTTCCCTAATTTCATTCTTTTCATAGAAACTTATCTGATGAATGGCCAATTTATGGCTTATTGGTTAAAAATGCTTCTGTTTTGCAGATGCTTTGACTAATATACTTCCTAGCAGCCAGCATATCGATGGCCAGCCACTTAAATTTCCTGACGATTTGGATATTGATGATGAAGGGAATATTTACTTCACCGACGCTTCGACAAAATGGGACCTGTCGCAAATTTTGTACCTGATGTTCGAAAACGAAGCTGGAGGACGGTAAGTGGTATTAATTTAACCCCTATTTAATGCGTGCAATCTTCAAGCACTGAATGACTTAAATTTGGATTTTTTTTTCTTTAGTGTAATCCGCTACAATATACATTCGGGCGAAAATGAAGTTTTGGCTAAAGGACTGAATTTCCCGAATGGTGTGCAGCTGTCGAACGACGGCAAATCTCTACTTATTTGCGAAATCATGAACCGTAGAATTTTAAGGCAAGTATAGTCGTAATCTTAAAGGCATTTACTTGTTTTTCAGATACTTTCAGCAATCAATCGTTCGTTGGTCGGAATTGATGTTCCTAAACTGTATGATTTTTGCCTCGATTCCGACGAAACGAACGGAATCCCGAATTTTAACGACTACAATTCAAGGCAACTGAACTTTCTATTGAATTCTTGCATCTGATTAGTGGTGAACAAGTACTTTAAATTTTATTAATCTACAGCATATTCCGAAATCCTCAACCAAAAATTGGTGGCAACAATACCCATCGGGTACATTTGCCGTATCGAAACGTTCCGAATTTATTTAAATGTTTCCTTTTTAATTCTAACTGGCTGAAGCTATCGGGCAGCATGTTCCGAAGAATAGCAAATGATTCTTGAGTAAAGGCTAGTGCCTTCGCATTTTCAAAAATTCAACGTGTAGTCAAAATATTAATCGAATTCCAATGTTTGGTGGGATGAGGCTACACGTATGCGAATAACTTGTTTCTCAGAGTACGAATCGGTGCCATTGGTACTAGTGCAACAGAGGTTTCCGTAGTACAGATACTTCTAAAAACAACTAGCTTTCCTCGCGTTGATGTGTTTTCCGTCCTCAAGCAAACGGAAAGCGAAACATGTTAACTGTTGAATATAACTATTGTCATTTATTTTTCAGGCTCTTTATAAAAGGTAAAAAGAAAGGTCAAATGGAAATTTTTGCTGATGCTCTACCAGCTGAACCCGATAATATTAGAAAGAGCTCAGGTGGAGGTTATTGGGTTGGATTTACTTCAGCTAGGAATTCTACCAACCCCCTGCTACCAGATCGCCTTTCCCTGTATCCGAACCTGAAGAGATTTTATGGACGAATTCACACATTTTTCTGTAGTCTGCTGGTCAAGCTTTCGGAGATCATCGACATCTATTCTTTCAGATCCGTGGCCTACAAGGTAATTAACAATTTTTGATATATAATTGAATTTGTCTTGCTTTGAATAACCTTACTGCATTCGACAGCTGTAATAATCGGCAAATGAAACGAGTGCATTTCGGGCCAAGATTTTAAAAACGGGATGAGGTCTCGTTGTAACGAAAGTGATCACTAATTTGCCTCTTGACCTAGTTTATTGAATAGTCAAGACTGCACTTATTTCTTGCATGTTTATAAATAGAATTTAGAAATGTATTTTTACTGAATTCTTGATGTACTTCTCTAGTAGCTTGCGTGTTCTCGATGACTAAGCCCAACTGCTCATTAAAAGTTTGCTCCGGTTCAAGTTGTCTTGTGAATTCTGGAATTTATTTTAAAGTAACTTGCATATATTTAAAGTGTGTGGGAGGAAATGGGCTTCTTTAATAGTCTTTGAGTGCTAATTTTTTAATTTTTCTTTCTCTAGATGAACAGAGGAGACTACATTATTTCAATGTTCCCTCGTCACGGTATTATCATAGAGTTTAGCGAAAGCGGCCAGATCCTACGTAGTTTCCATTCCCCTGATGGAAGGATTTCTGATCTGTCGGAAGTTAAAGAACACGAAGGATATCTTTATCTTGGTTCCTTTGTGAATCGTTATTTGGGACGTTTACGCCTGTAAATGACGCCAATTTGATACATCTGTTGCAGGACGAGGACGAAAGTCCAAGCGGAACTTTTGACATGGCAAGATCGTAGCAGTTCATTTAAAATGGTGCATACGACCTTGTTAACTTTCTTCCTGGAGAAGAAATGACTGTTATTTTTAATAATATTTATTCATTGACGTTAAAGAGCTTGATGTTCTTTTAAAATCATCTTAGTTTTCACTATTCTACGTAAAAAGAAGCAACGAAGCTTGTACATAAAAATGCGTCTTGCTTCTCCTTAACTGGAAACCCTGTATGAAATGTTACTTTCCATTGAATATTCAAATCGCCCCTTTATTGTGAAACCTCTCCATGGAATATTTTACTTCTTAACTGTGAAACATTTCGAGTTAAGTCGCAAGCACACTGATTGCAGCACCAATTGTATAACAATATAAATGACCAATAAACTTTTTAAAACTTACAATGTCTCCTATTTTTGTATCGAATTTATGCAACTTCTGAAAGTTTTTCAATCGAGGCGAAAAGTAAATTTCGAAAAATGTAATTAAACCGCAATTAATTCGGCTTATTTAGTTTTCTATAGTGAACTACTGGTATTAATCTACACGTAGCTACATTTTACGCCACTTCTAAGTAGCGAAGTTGATTCATAGTCTTGCAATTGACCATATGTATTCAACGACTGAATGCATGCCACTGCAGAAGTAGACTTGTCAGAACTCGAACTTTATCTGCCTGCCTCTAGTAGTTCCCCAACTTGCGTAAACTAGCATCTGCATGAAGTAACTTTAGATGTTTTAGTCGAAATATATAACAGTTACGAAATGCTTTTCCTTCGCCATCTTACCTTTTGTATACAGTTTTGATAGGGATGAAGTACTTTTCTTCGATTTACCTTGAACACTTTATTCGTGTGTAGCTAATTGCTGGCCGTCCTTGAATTTCTCGGATTGTTGCCTCCAATATGTACTTGGAGGGAGAAAGTTCTGGATCTTGATGTGGGAATTTCTGTGAGCTTAATTTCATTAATGCTTGGAACCATTTGCGCCCATAGCGAATATTAAGATGTACAGTATTCGGCTATGAAGCGGCTACAGCAATTCAAATACGATTGGCATTCTAATTAATCTTTTAACAATTTCGGTGAAGGAATACAATTTCCACTTGTAAAACTGTATCCATTCTTGTCACTTAATCTGGTAAGGATTTCGATGCCTATAGGCCAACTGCCTTAAAGAGTTGGCCATGAAAGCTTATGAGGAAAAAATGTTTAATTCTCTTATGAAAGGGTGCGGGATTTTATCGGTTTTAAAGTGAGGTACATAGATGTGGCATGACTGACTGTGAATTTCAGTTGGAAAATACTATTGAAGATTCTTCTGTGGCAACGAATTACTCGTTCATGATAAGCATCCACGGGATCAAACCCTTCAATAACTCGAATTTAACTGAAGAATTTACTCCATCCTCGCTGTGGTAATCTCGTAAGCAAATCGTAATTGAACTCCTAATAATCCAGATAAGATCGAAGGAGCTCCTTTTTCTCTGATCGCACCTTTTTAAAGCGCGTTAGACTTCAAATCTTCCACCGGTATTGCGACATAAGGGAAAATATTAGGAGGTATAGATAGAAATTTCCTCCTTGCGATTTGTGGTATTTAAGTGAAAAAATGCGCTTTTTATGTTAAAAAGAGGAAAGAGGAAAAGAACGAAAACGACAGTTGCAACAGGCTGAAGTTATCAAGATTAAATTGTAAAAAATGAAAATGATTATATAATATCTCGACTTTTAATATTGAGTCGGAAGGATCCATTCATTTGAAGTTTCTGGTGTTGTGATGGCGGTCTGATCTGGATCGAAGAACATGAATAGTAAAAAAATACATTATCTGTTGTGGGGACGGAATTGCGGTTCTTAAATTCTTCGCACAATCTATGGATCCATTCCACTTACACAACCTGGGTTCAAGTCCAAGTACACATCGGCCACGATGAAGCAATTTTTGTTGGTGATTTCGCTTCTTAATGTTTTAATATAAAATTTCGACTGAAGACCACAGTTTCATTTCTTTGATGCAGTATCATCTTTATTTCATTGCATTAATTTTTTTTTGTTAGGTGCAATTTCTTATCAAGTTATCTGAAAGTTTTAAATAGTTATTTGATAATATATGATATTGAATGAAACTGTGGTCTCGCTTCATCTTTCACGCACATTTGGGTAATATGAAGAAAACCATTTCACTTTCTGAAATAAAATGTTTGAGCCTCAAACTTGAGAACAATTTTTAAAAATATCACTACCAATGACACATGCATGTCCCGCTCACATTTTATACCCATTTATTGAAAATCCGTTGTCGAAAGGTTAAACGAAAGTGTGCTGAGATTTTACCTGAAGGGTAATTATAATTAAATTATAACTCAGTATTTAAGTTTCCTCAAATTTTAAGTTTCCAATTTATTTTTGTTATATTATTTGCTTTTAGCTGTTATTTATATGCAGCTCTTCCGAATAAGGCCGAATAAAGTTGTCGCAGCCGAATAAATCCCTGGAAGTGAATTTCAATCTCAATAAAAAGTATGTGATTGAGTGCAATAATACTGTGATTAAATTCATTGAAAACAATGAATATTTTCATAGCCTTCAAAATTGTATTAACTAAATTGAGATTTTTATACAGCCCGACACAAGATGAAGAAATGAATTATAAAGTCGATACTGAAAATTCTAATTTGTGGTAAGAAAATTTTGCCGTGATTCTCTCACAAATGAGCACAATTTCGACAACAACAATCGAATGAGGTATGTCAGAAAGTCTGTTTCTTAGGTTAGTAAAAATGCTTTAAAATTTTTAAAAATAATTTGCTAATTTAGCTTGTTAATGTGAGGTTTTATAACTGATTGATAGATAAGCAAACTTCCGATATATATTTTTAATACAAATACAAATTAATCTGATAATCAAAGTGGGGCGACTTAATAAAATATTGCATTCTGTTCCATTTATAATATTTTATTGAAAGAAAGCGAATATCGGGCTCACTTTTTCAATAAAAAATCCATTATTCCCTGTTTTATTGGCATGATTTAATTTGCATTAAAGGAACTCAACAAAATGGTACTTAATATAGCTAGAAGTTTTATAACTTTTCATTTGGGTCTTCTTTAAATCCAGCAAGTATAACATATCATGTCGAATAACTGAATTTTAATCCCAGATTATGCCAAAAATTTCAAGAAGAATCAGTGTTCCTCTTCAAAGTTCCTCAAAATTGAAAACAAATTAATGCAAGAGAACAGTTTAGAAAAAGTTAGGTTGTCAAGAATACATGAGAGTAAGAATATTCACATCGCATGAATGTAAGATTAAGTTCACAAATAATTTTTTTTGTATAAGATTCTTTTTGCAAATTTTATCAAGAGAGAAAGGAAATTAACAGGACAAAACTGTAAAAAGCAAAGTGAAAGTGAACCGCTGTGAAGAGTACCTAACATTTTGAAAAAAAAAAATTAAAGAGTTATCAGTGTCTGTTCTAAGTTCCTCAGCACGCATACACACGCTCGTGCACACACACACACGCTCGCGCGTGCGCCAAGATGAAATATATGTATAGTAAGGCATCTAAACAGGCACGAGATGCGTAGAGAGATGCAAGATGGTACAACCCCGCACATCTCGTTTGTTACGACAGAGTGATTAACAGATCATTTTCAACATCTTAATTTTTCTTGTCAGTGATTATGGACAAATTTAAACTGTGGCGATATTCAAAGAACTATGCTTATCAAGGCTATATTCCGAACTCAGCTGTTTTAAAAGACAAGATTACTCGAAATCCTAAGAAGAAATTGAAAACAAAGCGTTCAAAAAAACTTATCATTCAGATTCAATAATGATTTTTGTAGAAGAGTACCTGAAATAAGAATAATATATTAATGTTTGAGTAGAATAAAACATTCTGTAATATTTTCAAATACAATAAACAATTAGAAGAAATTCCCGTATAGTATTTTCTGTATCTGAAACGCTTCTGTTTTGCCATAATAATATATTAATCGTTAATAAATATTTGCTGCTTCTCTCTCTCATAGGTTTAACATTGTTTTTTGGACAATGGCTAATAATTTTTTTAATTATCACCGAGTAACAAACAAGAACCACTGGTATCGAGTGTAAAAGACGGAAGAAAAAAGATTCTGACAAAAATGATTCTGATATAAAGTTTATAAGTTGACTTTTCAGTAAAAGGTTTTCCAGTCACAATGTAAATAAAACACTCAGATATTTCCGATGCTCTCTTTTTTGCTTCCATATTAGATGTTAATACACGCATAATTGTCTTCTTTTTTCAGATTCACTTCGCTGAAGATGGCGAATTTTACCCAGAGCAAAGTATTTTATTGCTTAAAATGCTTATTGTTGTAAATAATCTTTTAGGTCAAAAGGATAAAATTGGGCAATACTGATAATTTTTCTACTCCTTCCGCTGAAATTTATGCTTCTCATAAAAAATCCCCAAATTTCAAATATTTAAGAAAATTAATTTTTCTTGTTTACAAGAAAAAGTTTAAAGGGATGAAATTAAGTAAGAAATAAATAGTATCAAGGCCGTAAGTACCCTCATATATTCGTTGCTATGTTTTATGCATATGATTCGGATAATCTTTTTGATGATTCTTTCTTTGTTGTCTTGTAACTGTATATTAGAGGAGGCGCCATCTAATTAAATAGTAGATATGAACAAACTGGATAGCAGATGTCAATCACAGAAAGACTTAGGCAGCAGCGAACTTGTTAAATAAAAAGAACTTATATTTCTTTAACAAAGATGTCCGCCAGAATACGAAATGTGGTTCTTTACAAGGATTTGCCAAATGTTTTTAGAAAATCAGAAAAAAACTTATTTGCTGGAAGCTGATAAATCTGTTATTTTATAATTGAGACTCAATTAACAAAAAGCAAAGAAAAAGTATTTATCAGTAAATAAAAAGAAAATTATTAAACGTACTTTTAATTAGGATAAATATTTTTATTCTGTTGTTTAAAATTGCCTGGTTTGGATGTAATACTAAAAATACTTTTTGACGTGGGCGGGCAATAACATAGAAAAGCATTTTTGTTTGAAGACTCAAGAATCTAAGTTTTAATTAAAGAATGGATTGGTGACGACTTAAATTTTAATCACGCAATTAAATTAATTGCAGTTAAATTTACACGTAACATCCGGATTCTCTTATGCTTTTTCATAACGAAAATATTCGTATATAAATCCACAAATATTCCTTACTTTTTACACACAAAACATTATTGATAGTTTGTAATAGATTCTCTTTACACTTAATCAAGCAAATAGAGTATTTTTTGAAAACAGAATTAACATTTTATCTCCCATATTTTTCGCAAACTTCATTCGATATGCAATCTGTATGAATATGGAGGTTATGACATTATATTCTCCAGAGGGCATCTCAAAAATGTCAAATAGAAGGAAATAGAAGGTTGATTTTCTCCAGCTTGGTGAGTACAGGAATGGAGTAAAGTTGGCCTTCTACCGATGACGGGAAGTGCCTTCTACGGGAGAGTTGTTAATGTGACCGGTGATGCCCGTTAGGATGCAGCCATAGTTCCCACCAATGCGGTCATCGTTGTCCGATCGTTCAGATTTATACGAATGCCTTCAGTCGGGTCTGAGTAAGGACTTGTGATTATCCCCATGGTGGGAACTATGGCCCTGTGAACTTTGAGACACCCTGTAGAATTAGTCGATATATTATCTTCCTTTTTCTTTTAAAAAAACAAACATATGAGGATCAGGAAGTATACTTTTCATTCTCAGTGAGATACGCATCTTTGAAAGAACTTTGACGAAATGTTTTTCTCACAAAAGAGGCTTTTGGCCATTAAGTTTTTGTAACATAATATTATCTGTAATTAGAAGTCTAGATTGAACTGTTTCCCAAGTAGTTAAAATGACTGCATCCGATTTGTTTCCCCATTTTTGGTTGGATTCATTTGAATTTTTTAGAATCTGGAGAATTAGATAAAAAAAAAAGTGCTTTTCACTTCTTCACTTTTGCGCTTCCTGGTGATGGCACCCAAGGTACTTGCACTCTTTGCCCCAGCATTGTAACGCCGCTTAAACAGAGAGAGAAATTTCACCAGAATATCAAATACATGACACAAGTAAAAGTAAAATAAATTTGCCTAATTTTTAGAATTTAATTTCTTTTTAGATATATGTATAATATTATTATTATTCATTTGATTTTTCAAGTGTCTTTTGTAAGTGAGTTTTATTAAAGTAATGAATATTTTGTAAACTGTATATACGAATATTTAAAAAAAAATCTCCATTTCAAAATTTTGAGATTCAGAGGCGTAAAAAAAAATCTTTATGCGATACAGAAAAATTGGATATTATTTTTGAAGCCGTCGTGACAGTAATAAATGCAGCTTTCTTACACCAGCAAAAAAAAAAAAAAAAAAAAAAAAATTAAAAAAATTGGACGTATATTAAAATGTGCATTTCTTCAAAAATTCCTTTTTTAGAGATGATGTTATATTATCTTATGAGTTCAGTATAAAAAAAAAAACAGCAAAATGTTACACAATATTAAACATTTTTGAATATAGCTTCGTCTTACATAGGTGTGAATTTATTATACAATTTAAACATCTTCCCTTTTACCGAATGAATTTAAAATTTGATATAGATTTATAATTGTATCGTCTAGACGATAAACCGAATTTTATTAATCCAGCTGTTTGGTTTATTGCGTAATCGTACTCTCATATACACGAATAGAATGATCGATAGACAGTCAACCAGCTGACTGATTTTTGTCCTAAGTTTGATATAGATCTACAATTTGTATGTGGAGATCACATACTATACTTCACTTTATTTTCCTACATCCTTCCCTTTGTGAATTAATTTGTTCACAGTCTGATATAACACAGCCCATCCACCCATTTCTTTTAATTCACAGATAAACAGTATGACATATTCCAAAATTTATTTTTTTGATCTTAGGGACGGACATTCAACAAAACCTCCCATGATTTCTTGAATTTCTTGACATAACAAATCTTTTTGTTAGCAAGTTCCGTACTAAAAATATATCTAAATCGTGCTGTCATCTAGGGAGCTCTCTAAAAAGTTTCTTCTATAATTCATTATATATAGTATAATTTGAAATAGATGAACGCTGCCCTTGCACTCGTTCAATTTAATTCTGAGATAAACACCCATGAATATAGAAAAATTTAGTCTTTTAGATTCCGGGAAATTAAACAACTCTCCCCCCCCCCTGAATACAAATTCTTTGACAATTACAAAACTTTCTATTTTCAAATTGCAAATAAGCAAAAATACGTTTGAATCGTGCTGCCATCTAGGTAGCATTTTAGGAAATTTCTTCTATAATTCATTATAGACAATATAGTTATAGTCGGTTAGTTTTGCACACAGACAGACAAAATAATTCAAACAATATTTTTCCTTCTCATTTTTTTAATCTAGCTATATATCTTTTATTTATTATTTTTATTTAGAAAAATCTAACTGTTATAGTTTAATCGAAATCTAAAAATCAAATTTTTGAACGAATGAAATACTTTTTTTTAGTATAATCCTTATATAAAGTAGTTAAACAAATTACTAAGAATTATCTTGAAATCTTAAATTCAAATTTAGCACTATCTGTTAAAAACAATTTTAATCCTAGCCGAAACATTTATAGCATTATAATGTTTTAGACTTGATTTGTTTGGCTTCATTGCGCTAACCATTGTATTTTATGCGTAGATTTTCACATTACTCAATTTACAGAAAGATGGTCTGTGCACATTTGTTTCACCGTCAATCCGTCCGTTCTTATATAAACTCTTTGCAGTATTGGTTTTTTCCAATAGTTTTATAAGACGAATTACAGATTATATACCAATCTGAAAATATTATCCTGTGAAAGCGCATTAACATATTTTAATCAAAACTTTCATTACTTATATTTTACCTTACTTCACTTTTATAAACATTACATTTATTAATTATTGAAGCCGGGGTCCTTGCATAGGGGTAGCGCATCTTCCCCGTGATCTGGTTCGGGCATGGTTGTTCTTCGTCTGTGTTCTATCTGTGAGGTGTGTGAATGTGCCCTCCCCCTGTAAAAAGGGGTTGCGTAAGCGAATGTGTGAGTTTCATCTTCATATGAGCAAGAAGTCAGACTTCTTCCCTCGGTTGCTCAGGGGTCTTTACCCTAAGAAGCTACTGCACCCCCTTTCCGTGGTAACGCAGACACGACATCATCATTAATTATTGAAAATGATGTTTAATTTTAAATTATTAACAAATACTGACGTTGTCATTTAAATAAAGAATCAGTTCAGTCAATAAAACTAATCTATTTCGGAATAGCTATCATTTATTTAGAAGCTATTTCGAACTATTAGAAATAGAAATCAATAATTTTCGATTTCTATCTATTTCCTGTTCCCACTCTTATTGACTGTTATTCTCCCACGTATAAGAATACTCTTAAACGTTGTTCCTTAATATATTTTTATATCATGCCATCAACATATGTTCCTAAATATAAGAACTTTCTCTAAATGATGAAAATGTGACATCTTAATGTTTCTGGCGTATGTTAAAGTGGGAAAGCTTACTACTTACTATTAGTAAAAACACATATGGATGATTTACCGTTAGATTACCTTTATTTAAAATGTTAATAATTAACTGTTTCAAATTTCCTCCTAATTTCTTTAATATTGCGTATATAATTATTTAATTCCTTTGTATCACAATCCTGATTACCTAATTTGAGCAGTTTACCTGAAACATTCAATTAACAGCCGGCTCGAAACACTGTGCATTACATGCACAACATAAGACACTTTTTTTTTAATTATTAATTTTGATTATAAACTGCGCGTAATGATTAGGAAATATATAGTACTATACATTTTTACAGAAAATAAACTAAAATAGTTATATCTATTTAATGACTGTAGCAAACTTTAAGCCTCGAAATCCTTCTGAACTGACCGCAAACAATGCTTTGCTGGTTAGAGAAATACTCCGCGGCTAGTAATGATTTACATTCGTTATATGCAGATTATTCCGCCTACAGTTACAGATATAAAACAATTTAGGGATAAAATACTTTTTAGTGTGTGTCATTCTTCATAAGTTTTGACATCTCAATATATGCTGCAATTTCTTGTACTATATATTCCCTTTTAAGAAGCCTAATATATTTTAATTATACCTTACCTAATATATAAAAATAAATTTTTGTTTGTTCGTATTTTATGCACTGCCGTAACGATTGCGATAAAACTTTGCCAACTAATTGCATGCACTTAAGCGAAGGTTTCAGACAGAGTACGGTTATTAGCATTTATTTTGAACACAATAAAATTTACAAACAAATCGTTTCATACATTTCTATCATTCTTCATTATTTTAAAATTGACAAAAGACAAACAGTAAACAGCAAACCACACAAGCCCTTTGGAGTTCATCGCATATATATCAAACAAAATAAAATTATTATCATCAATAACAATAAATGTAAATGAAATGAAATCTTAGAACAAGCGCTATTTTTTCCCCTTTTCCTTAATGAACAGCGGGTACAATATTTTGGCTGCGACAACCGCAAATATTATTCAAAGTTTATCTCATACATAAAAAATAGAATTATTATTACCGATACCGATTAAGGTATATATATATAT